>CM074280.1:26018650-26261150 GCA_037194245.1 Opsariichthys bidens | reverse complement strand
GCTTTTAGTGGTAGTGCTAATACAGCAAAATGAAGAGCAAAAGATGGTCATTAGTCATGTAATTGATGCTTTATCTATTGAGTTCAAGTCATATTGGACTGATCATTGAGTGCACATCACTGTTGCCGTGAAGTTGTTAGCAGTTGGAAGTTTTCTTTTGATGAGGATGAGTGTCAATTAATGCATCTCTACGGAAGCAAATTATTATTAATCAGTAAGTAGTTGTGAATGTTGACTATTTGGCATTTTATGCGCTGTTGATGAAGAATAATGATGAAGCATGCTGGAAAATATGCTTCATTTAGCTGGTTTGTGATGAGAGAGACTTGTGGACCTAAACTGCATTTCCCATTATTCTTTGTGGCAGTACAAGAATCATATGGTATACAGTTATGGCATCAATTACAAAAATAATGCAAATTCTTCGTCGACTGAGTCTGTTGTAATCCAAAAGAAAATCATAATTATGGCCAATATGTTTCAGCCATGATTTCTTCTGGTATTAAAGGACACTTGTGCATATTTGATTGAAGACAACATGATTTTTTCTCTGGCTGAATCTCAGTTCACATTTCTGTGCTAGATATAGTATGCAAGATAATAAAAATTCTAACCATAATGCACTGTAAATGGTATGTCATGGTGGCATACTGCTTCTGGTAAATATGCATATATTTAGCCAAATATTATCTGCAGAATTCATGCATTACAGAATAGTTTTAAATGTAATTTTATATTAATACACTACCATTTAAGTTTGGGGTGGGGAAGAATTTTTAATTATTTTTTTTTTTAAGTCTCCTGGATTTGTTTGATCACAATACAGTAAAAACGGTAATATTGTGAAATATTATTACAGTTTAAAATAGCAGTTTTTAATATATTTAAAAAAAAAATATTCTAAGATTCTTTGATTAATAAACATATTTTGTAACATTATAACATTAGGACTGCACAATTAATCGAATTTCTAATCGCGACTACGGATGCCACATTTTCGTAATCGTTCAAAGGCACAATTACATTTAAAAAAATTCACTTACATTATTCTATTCGCTTAGAGGATGTTTAGTTGTGAGAGGCGAATCACTACTTCAGAGTGTAAAAGGCCTAACCCAGCACAAAATAATATGATTATGTATTTCTGCTCAATTAGCCACATTGGGCATCAAGCTAAAACTTTTTCATATACTGTCAACTTTCTTTGTATAACTGTTCTATCTAATAACGTATTAGACATGACTGTTACACAGATCGTAAACTATCGTAAAGAAGATTAAGAATGCAAGCACCTTGTGCTCTGGCTCTGGCTGAGCTCTTCTCAGTGTCGTCAAAATAAAAGTAACAACAACAAGGGCACTTTACATCACTTCAGAGTTTTAATGCAACCAAGAAAATGGCCCTAGGGGAACGTTAGTTCTCAGGGAACCACCATGGTGGGAAGTTCCTATAACCAAGTTCCTTGAACAACATGATGTGAAAGCCCCTATTATTATTATTACATGCATATGTTTACTTTATTTTTATTTTTTTAAAGAAACCAAACCAATGTACAGTTGAGATTTGAGGAATTAAAACATACAAAAAAAATCAAACTGAAATACACTTTCTGAATTTTTATCACTGATAAATATTACATGCTGTTGCTTCAAACAATGGCATAAAGCTATTCAAAGCATCGTTCAATGTAATTGTGATAATCATAACTAAGAATCCCAACTACAATTTCAAGGGAATAATCAATTGATTTTTGTCATAATCATGCATCCCTAATTATAAATGTCTTTACTGTCACTTTTGATCAATTTAATGCATTCTTGCTGAATAAAAGTATTAATTTCTTAAAAACTGACCTAAAACTTTAACTTTGAACGGTATGTTTTTGCATGCAATATAATTGCAGTCTGGGATTCAGTTTGTATTGTTCTCACTTTGAGAATTAAAAAATGCACTTTGTTGGTGTTATAAATAATTCTCCATTTATATTACAAAAGCAGTTGCAGTTAAGCTAGTAGAACGAACATGGTCTCTTTTGTCTTTTCTGTGTCGTTCTCTCAGTCTTTGATTTGACGCACAGCCTTTCTGAACGTCCTCAGAAAAATGTCTGTTTTTCAATAATGTAGGTTTGTTCACTTCTCGTTTGTGGGTTTTTGAATCCGCTCTAAACACTAACTCAAGTTTTTATTGTAAAGGATGTACAGTACACAAGCTCTAGTCAAAAAAGGGAAACAGATGCCAAAACGCTAATTGGTACAGCCTGTGAGCTGCTCTCTTTCTCATCTTCCTCTGTAATCTTTTTTCATCCACCTCTTTTTGATCTTTGGCTTACAGTAGGAGAATGAAAACAGGGATTTCTATTGGGCTCTTTCCAAGTCTTCCTGAAACATTTGAAACGATACATTCAGCCCATAGGAATGAGCTGGAGACTTTCACTTGCTTTAGCTATGTTCAACTCAGATTTCAACAAGTTCTTCAATCAAACATTACAGCCAAGGCGTAAGTCTAGTCACAGACTTATATGCGTGTTTGAGCTGTTTTAACTGAAAGTGACTTGAACTGTCATATCTTAAAACATGTCGGCGCCAGCGTTTTGTCTCAAGATGCACACCAGTATTTTTTTTGTAAGCTATAAATGCTCTTATTGTAATGCCTTATCCTAGCTTAATCTAAGCCCTGTCTGTGAAACCAGACCTTGATTTTATATCCAAACGCGGTGGGTTCCGGTGTTGCACATCTTTATTGCATTTGTTTTCTCTTTGAAGATCAAGTGAATGTTTTCTTTTGAATATTTGAAATGGGTACATAGAAAAACATCTCTGTGAAATGCATCACACTTAGAGAATCAGACAGTCGTTACTCTTCTTTTCATGTTGTTTTATTCTGCTTTAACATCTACAGTCCATAAAGTAGTTTGGCCTCGGGTTGCAAGTTTCAGCCCTGCAATGGATGAAACATCAATGTGCCACACCGTCCCATATGAGATTTGGCATGGTAACCATAGATTCTATACTGTAAGCTTTCTGATATATATACATAGAACATACATCTGTGGAAAAATCAGTGGAAAAATATTGCAAAATATATGCAAAATAACTTCATGTTGGATGTTTGAACAAAATTGAGGAAATGTTTTTGTTTTGTGTCTGTATATCGATAGTAAACATTCACCCTTGTGTCATTCCAAACCTGTAAAACCTTTGTTCATATTCGGAACACAAATTAAGATATTTTTGATGAAATCCGAGGGTCTGCGTTCTGACAGAAACTGGAAGCGCTGTGCTGCGTTTACTAAGTCAGCCGCGTCAGAGACTGACAGGGAAGAGAAAAAATTGTTGAATAAAGTTATTCTTGTTTGTTTTTGTGCAAAAAATCATTCTTGTTGCTTCATAAAATTAAGATTGAACCACTGTAGTCAGATGGACTGTTTTAACAATGTCTTTACCACCTTTCTCGCATTTCATCAAAAATATCTTAATTTGCGATGGTCTTATGGGTGTGGAATGACATGAGGGTGAGTCATTAATGACAGAAATTTCATATTGGATGATAAGCAAACAAACAGTTTTCATAATCAACATGTTGGATGCAGCAGAAATGGGCAGGAAAAAAGATCTAAGCGACTTTGACAAGGGCCAAATTGTTAAGCCTACAGAAGGACTACAGTGGCACAAAATTTCAATGATGGTTATTTGGAGGAATGTGTCACTACACAAAGTGCATCACACTCTGCTGCTTATGGGACTGCGTAGCCACAGACCAATCAGAGTGCCTGTGATGACCCCGTCCACCATCGAAAGAGCCTACAATGGGCACGCGAGTGTCGGAACTGGACCTTGGAGTAGTGAAAGAAGTCAGATGAGTCTCATTTTCTTTTACATCACGTGGACGGCCGTGTACGTGTGCCCCATTTACCTGAGGAAGTGATGCACCAGGATTCACTGTGGGACAACGACAAGCCAGTGGAGGGAGTGTGATGATCTGGGAAACCCTTGGTGCATCCATTCATGTGGATATATTTGACACATGCTGCATACCTACATTGTTGCAGACCAGGTACACCCCTTTATGACTATAGTGTTCCCTGGTGGAAGTGGCCTCTTTCAGCAGGATAATGCATGCTGTTATATTGCACACATTGTTCAGGAATTTTTTGAGGAACATGGTAAAGAGTTCAAGGTGTTGCCCTGGCCTCCAAATTCCCCCAATTCTCAATCCAATTGAGCATCTGTGGGATGTGCTGGACCAACAAGTTCGATCCACGGCGGCTCCACCTCACAACCTACTGAACTTGAAGCATCTGCTGATAACATCTTGATGTCAGATACCATAGGACACTTTCAGGGGTCTTGTAGAGTCCATAACCAAGTTTCCACTGCAGGAACTTCCCCCAGGAACTAGAGTGTGATACTCAGTGTGTTTCAAATGCAAGAACCAGGGTGAAGTTTCCGGGTAAAAAATTCCCCCTCAGAATGTCCCTACTCACTAGGTAGTACCTTTTCAAAGTTTAGGATCTTTCGGGGGTGGGACTTGGGCGCTGAACATGCTGAATGGTTGAGTTCACACAGCATTTTATTTCAACCGCCAGTCTGTTGCAGTGCATGCAGTAAGAGTTGTTTGCTGTTCGAACTCACTGTTTGAGTTTAAAAATTCTGACCAATGGACTGACAACGAGGTTCGGACTTGATTAAGCTTGTATGCGGAGGACACAATCCAGCGGGAACTGGAAAGTCGCACGCAGTCCTACGTCAGCGGACTAATCTTCAGGGTACTTTAGACCACAATGGAATGCAGACAGCAACAGGTCTGGGGAGAAAAAGTTCCTGGGACACATTGTTACCTCAGTGGGTCGTGCTGTTTTGGCAGTACGTAGAGGACCAACAGCATATTAGACAGCTGGTCATAATGTTTTGGCACATCGGCGTATATAGCAATGGATTTCAGATCATGTGTTCTTTAACTGACATCATGGCAATTTAAATGGTACAATGAGACATTTTTGTAAAAGAAGCAAGACACTGTTGCTCCAGGGTGTTTGTCCTTACTTACAGTAATGTAAGTATACTGTAAGGTTCACATAATAAACCAACCATGACCAGCATCAAGTTTTTGAGAACCTCAAGATCTCCACCCTTCTCCTTCACCATTTATCTGTGGATCATGTCTGGTAGGTCAGGTAACCTTACCGCACCTCTGGCCCTCCTTTAGTTAAACACAGCGCAGTCCGGGGTCTCTGTGGGTCTTTTGTGTGTATGAAAAGGCTTTAGTGTGTGAATAGGGTTGAGGTGGGTGAATGGGGCTAACTGTGTCTTTCCATCTGTCTATCAGAGCAGGCTCTTATTACTCTTTGGCTTCCTGAAATGATCCATATTTCAAAGTCACGTCGTCCTGCGTTGATGTGTGAATGCACAGGTCTTCATTTTCTTTTCCGCGAGGCTTTTTATACCTGCCAAGAGGGAAGAAAAGAAGCGAGAGGAAAGCATACGGGCTTGGAAAGAGCACACTTGCTCTTTGTTATGTGACCCGAAAAACATACAGTCTGTGTATTCACACGCACACACACGTTCTCTCTGGCACGTCTAGACATTTATCTACCCTGTGTGCTCTTGAACTGTTCTTTATATTCCACAGCACAATATGTTTTCCCTCTTGGATGAACATTAATTACCCGAATAATTCTGCTGTACATTGTGAATCTTTTGTGTCCTTGTGAATATTGACGTTAGGCTCTCTTAATACACTAAATGTGTGAAGAACAGGTCTGGGTCATATTCACCCCAAAATCAAAAGACAAAAATAAGATATTATATATTATGAAGAGCCATTAAGGTTTTTTTGCAGTTTTTCTTGACAGTCAAGCACATTTTCCTCTCAAACTTTCATTACCGTAATGCAAAAAATAAATAAACATTTTTTTATAATTTGTTAATACTGAAATGAGGAAAAATATGATAGATTTAATTTATAAAATATTTAAAATGCATGGTAGTATTTGCTGAACTGCCTCTAATTTATGCAGATTTTAAAACCAAGAATAATAATAAGAAAGTGCAGACTAATTGTTAATGAGAGAGATTTTTGTTATTTTTTTATTTTGTTTATTTCTATTATTAAAAAATAAAGTATATGAAATAAAAATATATTTTATTTTTGTGGTAGTGAAAATTAAGGTCGAAAATGTTCTTTGTTTTTTTGAAAATATTTTCAATGCAAAAAATAAAACCTTGTTTTCCTTATACAAAATAAAATTTGTTTAATGCAGATAAAATTTGTAAAAATATAAAAAATTCTGTACACCGTTGTAGCTTCAAAACTTTTTAAAATCCATATTAAAATATTTGTAAGTGGCTTTAGAAGGTATGTATAACTTTAAATATTACATTTCATTATTATTATAAAAATAAGTATATTTTGCATGTACAAAAATATGTATAGTTTGTGTATTTTACTATAGCAGCATGGAGAACATTTTTATTTTGTTTTAACATTTTTATTTTTGTAATAATAGTTTGCTCTTGAATGGTTTTATATATTTTGCACAGTACAAAATTTTTTATCAGCGTAATTACTCCAATGATTCTGCTGTAGTTTGTAGACCTTTTTTTTTTTTTTTTTTATCTCCTCTTGGTTCTTTTTTTTTTTGGCATCTCTCACCTCAGCTGTGGAGCACATATGCATAGTGTGAAGTCATTTCCAGCCCTGTTGAGCTGGTTAAATATTTAATATGTGTCTGACACTTTCTCTGTACAGGGTTCAGGTACTGAATCCCTCGGCTTTGACTTTTGTGTGCGTGTGCAAGACACACATACACCGGAGCTCCCGGTTCCCGCAGAGACTGCTGAATATTTCACTGGTGCTCCGTGCCCTTTGATGCCTGCTTTAATCCTTCATGGCGCGCTGCAGGAGGAGCTCTCGGGGGATGTGTGTGTGTGTGTGTGTGCGCGCCCATGCCCTCACACACGTGTGCATGTGTCGAATGTGCTTTAATGAGCTGTATTTTTTTTGTGAAAACTACAGTCAGGTTGTCTGATGCTGTTTTTTCTTTCACCTCACCCGAAAACCCACAACCGGTATTTTGCGTGTCAAAAGTTAAAAATGCGGGCTTATTTTCTCTGTTCGGTTCCTGTGTTTCTCACTTGTTCAGTTTCATTCCCCCCATAACCACGATTGTACCTTTCATCCCTCAGTTTCCAAAATGTTGAGACATGTAGTCAACACTGTTATGTGAAACATGTTGAATTTGGAGATCATATTACAAAGACTGTGGTTGCACCTGGATTGAACACCTGTCTTGGGTGATCTGGTCACAAGTGGGCAGCACGGAAATACAGGAGGGGATCCAATGTGTCTCGAGTCCAATTAGAAGGTGGACAGGGTTTGTAAATGGCCGCAATTTTTGTATGAAAATTTTATTTGTATGCATATACAGGGAGTGCAGAATTATTAGGCAAGTTGTATTTTTGAGGATTAATTTTATTATTGAACAACAACCATGTTCTCAATGAACACAAAAAACTCATTAATATGAAAGCTGAATATTTTTGGAAGTTTTAGTTTTTAGTTTTAGCTATTTTAGGGGGATATCTGTGTGTGCAGGTGACTATTACTGTGCATAATTATTAGGCACCTTAACAAAAAACAAATTTATACCCATTTCAATTATTTATTTTTACCAGTGAAACCAATATAACATCTCAACATTCACAAATATACATTTCTGACATTCAAAAACCAAACAAAAACAAATCAGTGACCAATATAGCCACCTTTCTTTGCAAGGACACTCAAAAGCCTGCCATCCATGGATTCTGTCAGTGTTTTGATCTGTTCACCATCAACATTGCGTGCAGCAGCAACCACAGCCTCCCAGACACTGTTCAGAGAGGTGTACTGTTTTCCCTCCTTGTAAATCGCACATTTGATGAAGGACCACAGGTTCTCAATGGGGTTCAGATCAGGTGAACAAGGAGGCCGTATCATTAGATTTTCTTCTTTTATACCCTTTATGGCCAGCCACGCTGTGGAGTACTTGGACGCGTGTGATGGAGCATTGTCCTGCATGGAAATCATGTTTTTCTTGAAGGATGTAGACTTCTTCCTGTACCACTGCTTGAAGAAGGTGTCTTCCAGAAACTGGCAGTAGGACTGGGAGTTGAGCTTGACTCCATCCTCAACCCGAAAAGGCCCCACAAGCTCATCTTTGATGATACCAGCCCAAACCAGTACTCCACCTCCACCTTGCTGGCGTCTGAGTCGGACTGGAGCTCTCTGCCCTTTACCAATCCAGCCACGGGCCCATCCGTCTGGCCCATCAAGACTCACTCTCATTTCATCAGTCCATAAAACCTTAGAAAAATCAGTCTTGATATATTTCTTGGCCCAGTCTTGACGTTTCAGCTTGTGTGTCTTGTTCAGTGGTGGTCGACTTTCTGCCTTTCTTACCTTGGCCATGTCTCTGAGTATTGCACACCTTGTGCTTTTGGGCACTCCAGTGATGTTGCAGCTCTGAAATATGGCCAAACTGGTGGCAAGTGGCATCTTGGCAGCTGCACGCTTGACTTTTCTCAGTTCACGGGCAGTTATTTTGCGCCTTGGTTTTTCCACACGCTTCTTGCGACCTTGTTGACTATTTTGAATGAAACGCTTGATTGTTCGATGATCACGCTTCAGAAGCTTGGCTATTTTAAGACTTCTGCATCCCTCTGCAATATATCTCACTATTTTTGACTTTTCTGAGCCTGTCAAGTCCTTCTTTTGACCCATTTTGCCAAAGGAAAGGAAGTTGCCTAATAATTATGCACACCTGATAGGGTGTTGATGTCATTAGACCACACCCCTTCTCATTACAGAGATGCACATCACCTAATATGCTTAATTGGTTGTAGGCTTTCCAGCCTATACAGCTTGGAGTAAGACAACATGCATAACGAGGATGATGTGGTCAAAATACTCATTTGCCTAATAATTCTGCACTCTCTGTATATTAAGAATGTAACATCAGATGCACGTTATTTAATGCGTTTGTGACACGCACGCAACTTATGGTTGGATGCTTACCTGTAAATGTTACAAATTCACGCAAGTATTTCCATTTCACATAAAGGATTACCCTGTTCAACTTAACAGACACCAGTGAACAAGTGCTGGTGCGCTCACATGCGCGTCAAATAGACGGAGCGGATTAGAAAGGGGCCGCAATAATTCTAACCTTACTCTAAAATATTTTGCTAATATATTTTGAATCCAAAAGTGTAAGCACTTTAAATCTCCTCCCCAATTACAAAAGCACCATAAACAATGTTGCTGCCATTTTCAACAGTATTGATAGATTTGTTTTTAAAAAAATTCATTAAGTAAACCACTGTTAAATAAAAATAAATAAAAAACATGTTTGTATGTTTTTTCCACTGCTGTACCGAAAATGTACCGAGGCCTTAATTATTGTGTACCACTAATATGTGTATTTTTTTATTATTTTATTTTTCTATATTTGTGTGTATGTATATATATATATATATATATATATATATATATATATATATCGTGATTAATGTGCGATTAATTAATTTTTTAATTCTAATTTCACAGTTATTCTCCAGAATAATGTAGAAACAACTTAAAGACAGTATATTTTAAATATTTGTTTAATTGAATTGTTTGAAGTCCATAACTGAGTCCATAAGCTATCAATTTCAACATTTGTTAGGCTTTAAAAAAATTACTTTTAATATAAGTGAACTTAAAACTATCTTCACATAAACCCATTATAATGAATATCATATACAAATCAAAATATACATTTTAAAATTGATATATAACTTTTATTCATTTGAAATGGTTGCAGCATTTTAAAAGTGCAAAGTTTTTTTTTTATTTGAGGAAATTTTGGGAACAGTTTTAAATGAACTACCATATTTATTTGTTTATTTTAAAATTCATTTAGACAGATGTTTTATTTGGATTTAAAGTTTGGAGGATTTATGTTTAGGGTTTATTACTTGTTACGTTATAATCCAGTGCAGAGCTCTGCACTGCTCTCTCTCTCTCTCTCTCTCTCTCTCTCTCTCTCTCTCTCTCTCTCTCTCTCACTCACTCTCACTCTCACTCTCTCTCTCAGGACCACACCACATTCCTGCCCCACAGTTATGCATCTATTTCACTCCTGTTGTCCTCCAGGACCTCTATAAACTTGGTCGTTCCCTCGCCCTTTACCCGCATTCATCCATTATGATCCAGCACGGGTCATTATCAGTGTCTCATACAGAGACAAACCCCCATGTTACCGCCCATGTCTCCTCCCCTAAGTTAACCTGCGAGTGGCCTTGGGCCGAGAGGTCATTTATCAGGGGTCGTCGCACTGGGTATGATTGCGGCGGGGACTCTGAGTGCTTGATAAACTAGAGATGAGCGCTTTGAAACAGGGCATTACACGTGTGCGGGGATAGATAAATATACTGTCCTGTGGCAGTCGGGTCGGCCCCTCTTGGGACAAATAAAACCCCTATTAACATCCAACCCTTCATTGCGTTTGACAGGTGAATCAATTAGGCCGGTGTTTAGGTGACCTGTGTGCTGCAGTGACAGTGAGGTGAGGGAGCAGATGAATGGAGCGGTCACTGTAACTCTCTCCAGGGACTGCAGTGTGCTGCTCTGTGCTGGATCACTGTCGCATGATGACCCGTCGCTCTGTCACACTTCCTCCAGCTCTCAGTGTTTTTCCTCTTATTTTCCTTTTCCTTTTTTCCCTGTTTACTTTCTTCACTTTTCTGCTTCTTCAGTAATTCCGTTTCTCCTTCCCCCATTCTTGTCCTCCTCTTTTTTTCTTCTTCCTTCCTTCCTTCTTCTTTTGTTCTTCCTTCCATTCTAACCTTCCTTCATTTTTTCTTATTTGTTCCTTTGTTCATTCAGTTCTCCTCTCTACTACCTTTATCTAACTTCTCTCATTTATTTACTTTCTCTCATTCTTCCATCTCTTTCCTCCTTTCTTTCTCCTTCTTTCCTGGCTTTAATACCATCATTAAATTTATACTTTACCCTTCCTTCATTTTTGTTCCTTTATTCCTGACTGTTTCTGACACTTGTTCTTTCGTTCGTTCTTTCTTCTCCTTCTTCTTCCTTCCTTTTCCTCTTCTTCTTCTTTTGTTCTTCCTTCCATTCTAACCTTCCTTCATTTTTTCTTATTTGTTCCTTTGTTCATTCAGTTCTCCTCTCTACTACCTTTTTCTAACTTCTCTCATTTATTTACTTTCTCTCATTCTTCCATCTCTTTCCTCCTTTCCTTCTCCTTCTTTCCTGGCTTTAATACCATCATTAAATTTATACTTTACCCTTCCTTCATTTTTGTTCCTTTATTCCTGACTGTTTCTGACACTTGTTCTTTCGTTCGTTCTTTCTTCTCCTTCTTCTTCCTTCCTTTTCCTCTTCCCCTTTTCCTTTTCTGCTTCTTCATTAATTCTGTTTCTCCTTCCCCCATTCTTGTCCTCTTTTTTTCTTCTTCCTTCCTTCCTTCCTTCTTCTTTTGTTCTTCCTTCCATTCTAACCTTCCTTCATTTTTTCTTATTTGTTCCTTTGTTCATTCAGTTCTCCTCTCTACTACCTTTTTCTAACTTCTCTCATTTATTTACTTTCTCTCATTCTTCCATCTCTTTCCTCCTTTCCTTCTCCTTCTTTCCTGGCTTTAATACCATCATTAAATTTATACTTTACCCTTCCTTCATTTTTGTTCCTTCATTCCTGACTGTTTCTGTTTCTGTTTCATTCCTTCACTTGTTCTTTCGTTCTTTCTTTCTTTCTTTCTTTCTTTCTTTCTTTCTTTTCTTTCTTTCTTTCTTTCTTCTTTCTTTCTTTCTTTCTTCTCCTTCTTCCTTCTCTTCCTTCCTTTTCATCTTCCCCTTTTCCTTTTCTTCATTAATTCTGTTTCACCTTCCCCCATTCTTGTCCTCTTTTTTTCTTCTTCCTTCCTTCCTTCCTTCTTCTTTTGTTCTTCCTTCCATTCTAACCTTCCTTCATTTTTTCTTATTTGTTCCTTTGTTCATTCAGTTCTCCTTTCTACTACCTTTTTCTAACTTCTCTCATTTATTTACTTTCTCTCATTCTTCCATCTCTTTCCTCCTTTCCTTCTCCTTCTTTCCTGGCTTTAATACCATCGTTAAATTTATACTTTACCCTTCCTTCATTTTTGTTCCTTTATTCCTGACTGTTTCTGACACTTGTTCTTTCGTTCGTTCTTTCTTCTCCTTTTTCTTCCTTCCTTTTCCTCTTCCTCTTTTCCTTTTCTGCTTTTTCAATGATTCGCGTCACCTTCCATCCTCGCCTTCCTTCCCTTCTTTTTTTATTTATCTTTCTTTTTTTCTTTTTCTCCTTCCTTTTATCCTTCCTATCTTCATATCTTCCTTTCTGTTTTACTTCCTGTATTCATCCTTCCTCCCCAACTTCCTTCCTTTATTTGTTATTCTTTGTTCTTTCCTCCTCTTTTCCTGCCACCTTTCCCACCATCTGTCCTATATGCTTTCTTGTCCTTCCTTTCTTTTCCGCTTTTCCTTTTCCTTCCTTGCCCTTTATCTCTCCTTTTTCCACTTTTTCCTTTATGCTTACTTTTTTTTTCCCTTTCTTCCTACCATCATTCTACCATTAATCTCATTTTATCTCTCATTCAGTTCTTTCTATCCTTTTCCTTTAATCCATTAAACTGTAGTTCTCTCTCCTTCCTTCCTTCCTTCCTTCCTCTACGTCCAATAGTTTTTCATCTTACTCTTTTTCTCACACATTCCTCTTCTTACTCCCCCATACAACACTACCACTATTCTCTTCCCGATACTCTTCCATTGTTTGTCATCTAGAGCAGATTAATGGTGTCTCGGATGTAAATCACACTTCTGTTTCTGATCTTATCGCAGTACTCCACACGGCCAAACAAAAGGCATGTTTACCTGTGTACATCATGTGAAAACACGCTCCCACATTCATCTCCAGGCCTATTGAATTTAGATCCTCTGAATAACATCAGATTTTCTTACCAGAGGAAGGCAGGCTTCACCCCTGACCCGAACTCTACCCTTTCATAACGTGCTGTAATCCACAACATGAACGATTCTCTCGTAGACTAAAGTCTAAACATTATACCTGAAGATCATGGATGCGCAGAGGAGAAAGAGTTCAGCTCTCAGCATTGACCAAACTTGCAACTCTTTTTCACGTTCTGGCGGTAGACGTCGTTTAAAGAGTGCTGTTGCTTGGGGCATGGCAGGGTCAGACCTCAGAACCCTGGTGGGGTTTGTAATAGTGTAACCGGTTCAAGCGCAGAGCTCATGCTGAGTGTGGGTGTAGTGTTTGTGTTCATAAGCTCTATGGACTTTCCTTTGTAATGGTGGAGGAGGTAAACATTCAGAATTTTGCTCCGTGGTTCTGTGGCGTGGGTCATAGGAGCGCTGTGAATTGAGAGTTTAATGTTATCTCGCTCCCCCTTTCCCTCTCTGTTTGTTTTGTCTATTATATTCGCAGGCCTCTGACCTTTGCATTGCTCGGTGTGTAATGTCCTGCTGCCTGACAGCTGGAGCTAGTAATACTCCATCCGTTCCTCACACATGAACAGAGAACAGTATATGAGCAGACAGAGAGGATTTGTGTGATTGTATTCACCATGGTCCGCATAGAAAGCCAGCCGAGGCCAAATATTGATAAAATATGGTTCTTTAAATGACCTTCCTATAGTGTATTGATGCCACATTTCTATTATTTGTGTTTGTAATGTTGGTTAATTTTTGAAAAACGTCAATTTCAATAACACCTGCATTTGTTATGGAAGATGTTTGTTATTGTATTTGCTTCTGTGAGGCAATTCAAGAGCCACCGTTTGAACATTTGTTCAGTCCTGAAAAATGACTTTGAAAATGTAGCTTATATCACAAGTGATATCAGATACTACAGGATAATTAGTATAAATGTAATTATCCGTTCTGAATGAAGTATCCATTCATTTGTTGCACCATAAACTCATTCTACAGTATGCTAATGAACTCTTTCTTGAAAGAACTCTCTAACGAAAACTTCAACTTTAAACATTTAAGTCGGTAGTATCAAAGTATTGTCATCTAATAATTTTTCAGTAGACACTAGGAAATGAGACTGTACAGGTGCAATCATTTATTCAGAAATTACTTTTTCTAAAAATATTGCATGGATACTTTAGATTTTTTTTAATGGATATTTATTTTTATTACTATAAACAGTATTTTAATGAATATTTAATATTTTGTATTAAGACCAGCATGCTTGGTTGTAGCATGCTTAACGCTATCATTCTGATATTAATTGTAATATATATATATATATATATATATATATATATAAAATATTTTGAAGAGAAGCAAATATCTGAAATTCGGTTATATATATATATATATATCAGAGAAATACTTTAATAAAGAAAGAAATACTTGCTGGAGGAGACTTTACAGAGTGCTCACCTCTTGCAAGATCTTACAAGATCTTGATCAAAAACTGATTCTCCTCTTAATGGAAATAACATCATAACATTTCCATCAAAAGGTGCCAATTCATGTGTCAAAATGATTCTTCATGCTCTCTGAAACATTTTTTCACAATTTTAACCTTGATGAATGTTGGCATTCAGGAATATGGCCATGTCTTCCTACATGGTGGTTTAAGACATGAAAAGCTACACACTCCATCTTTTAGGGTTAAAAGAACCGTTTACAAACATAAAACATGCTAGAAATATAATAATCACTGTAATAATGATGCAGTCATAGACTAGTAATGATATAATTAAGTATTCATTAAATGCTTAATTGAATTATCTTTTTTTATTTCCTGAACAGAGAATTTTACATCATGGTGATATGAAACTATTAACAATTTCAAAAATTTCTGAATGCACCATGAATCTCACATTCACTCGTATTTTGATGCACTGGAATTATTAGGTCTGCATTTGATTTTCCAGTTCAGGATATTTTGTGCACTGTGAGCAAAATCATCCCCATTATGTTACGTCTTTGTCTGCATGTGTCAAAACTGCCCACAAGCTTCTTTTGACATTGTGCAGATGTTGAACCAGCGAGAGTACTATCTAATCTGGTGCGTCGGTGTAGCCGGGTCACATCCCATCCTCGGATCTCCCCCCTCAAAACAGACACACATATACACATACCTCTGTACAGTATAATAAGACCTATGTGCTTGGGTCCACAGAGGAAACAAGCTTTCCTTTATATGACCAGGATGCCATTAATCTTTATGGAGGTTAACAAATGCACTCGCATGGAAGGTGTATTTCATTCACTGAGACTAACAATGGGGCCATTGTGCAGTCTGATCTTCCAGCATCTGTACCTTAACATTCCTACCATATACTACATGGTATGAATGAACATTGTGTTTCCTTGACAATATATTTATTTTAGCAGGTTATTTGAAAAATGCTCAGGTTATAAGATACGGGGTGGATTTACGCAATACGCCATCTTTGTTCCTCGCTGTGCTAGTCCGTTTTCTAGTTTTTAAAAGACAATATCGCTGGATTTTTTTTTCTCGAAAGCTCCATTTTGTGCGGCGTCTGTGACAAATTGCTGCCGCAGAGCAGAATGGCCTGGTTCGCGATATGAGTTATGTCAAGTCAGAGCTGTTTAAGAGTTGTACTTCCCCCAAGACACATCTCTGCTTATCCTCACCACAGGGATGTAACGGAATACAGCCTTGTCAGCTTAACATACTCATTTTCCTACACATTCTTTGACAATTTCATATAAATCTGTTCACCTCAGTGCAGAGTTCAGTTCCTTGTTATAGAAACAACACCTTAAGACCTCTGTAAATTCTCTTTTTTTCCTCCCTTTCATTTTTTTTTCTTCCTGCAGACTGAGATTGAACGACTGCAGGAACCGTTTTATATGTGTCAGGTCTCCCCTCTGCCCGACCGCCGTTCAATAATCATTCGTCGCTGTCGCTGTGGCGGCCCCTGACTGTAACAAACCCTATTGATGTTTCTGAGACTTGATTTCCCCCCCCTGGTCAAATTCAATACAAAAAAATGCTGTGGCTAAATGAGTCAAAAATAACCTTCCTGTCTCTCTCGCTGTTGCTGTTTTGTAAAAATGTAAACCTGTTTGAGAACAACTCACTTTATTTTCGTGATCTACTTATAAAAATGTTGGATTTACTCAAATTTACAGCATGCAATGTAGGTTTTGTATCTATGATATTTTTTTTTTATATGATACTTCATTTTTGTTCCTATAAATTTATTGTGCATGCTGTACATTTGATTTGAGTTAATCCATTTACATATACAGCATACGTGAAGCGATATTAAAATGTGACAAGATTTCTCGTCGAGGGGAAAAGCTGTCTCGCGATATCACCATGACATGAGCATAAGGGTGAAATTGCAGAGTTGCACACTGTGCAGCAGGAAACATAGTTCAGTGATCACGTGTCGAGTAAGGCAAGATGACTGACAAGACCATGGCAGAGGATTTTTGCACAACAGAGCCTAAGCGTCTGACAAATGTCTTATCTTCTAGAATACGCCCGATCACGGATTCGAAAGCAAAAGTAAAACGCAAATGAGGCTACATACCATAATATTTCTTAAAAATACAGTGCAAAAATTCTTGTGAACCCAATCTCGTGTCTCGTCTCGTGAGCTAAGTGTCGGGAAAATAAAATTTTATATATATAAATATATATATATATATATATATATATATATTTTTTTTTTTTCCATTGAAATAATTCTCCCATCGCTCCACATTTCTTCGTCACTCTCACGTGTAAATAACAAGATAACTGTCTTTCCCACTGGTACCTGCACAAATATGTCTAATATGGTGTAAAAATTCTACAAAATCTCTAGCAGTTTACTGTGTCCATAATAACGGTCAATCCAAATACAAAGTACTGTTACTGTTAGGCTCTGCTAAAAGCTTTTTATCATGAAATGTGCCTTGTACTGTCTGTAATTTTCTATAACGAGTGCTAGACTTCCTTTTCTGGTGATTTCCACAGACAGTAATCAGTGTTTTTCACCAGATCCGGGACAAATGGATGCTCAATTTATCACCACTATCAGACCTTCAGCTTGACACACACATATAGATGTATAAATACTCACACATACGAGCGTGTGCTCATTTTTCACATTATTTCATTTGGGCGTCATACCTACATCAACCCCGTGGCTTTATTTGAGCTATCAATCCATAGCAGTCATGGGAGAGGAGGCTGTTTGCTGCGGCTACATCTCCTGAAGCATTTGCATTTATTATGGAAGCCTGCAGTGAAGCCCTTCTCATTTCACACTTTGAAGCTTCCTCTAGGGATGGATGGGGGGAAAGAAGATCACTTTGACAGGTTGAGATTGTTTCTCCACATCTGCCGTCAGCTGTCATTTTAAACGGCGCGTGTACGTCTCTGTCCCGCCGCGTGGACGGATACATGTGTGGTGCTTATGAATGTGTTTTTCTCTCTCTCGCCCCACAGGACGCCTTGGTTTAATGGCTGGGGTTTTAACCTGCCCAGGGGACAGTCCCTGCTTGATAAGTGGAACCTCATCCCAGAGGGCATTGATATTCTCATGACCCATGGACCGCCCCTCGGTGAGTTCAATTAACCAATCCTAATGGAGTTCCATGGAATTATTCAAATGCTCTCGAATGCATTAAATAGCTTTTGTATGAAGAAACCCGTCATATGAAGTATTAGGTAAAAAGTGACATTTTGTACATACATGAAGTAAAACCTATCCTTGCATGAAGGTTATTGTTATTAGCTAAAATTTAAACCAGAAAAACATTTGTAATACCTAAAATAAATTAAAAATGAACTATTTTAGCTAGTTGTCCAGGTAGCATTTCTCATTTTCATTTTAATTCAGCATAAAAATCAATTGACTATTGCAGTATTTGTTATAAAAAAACGTATTTGTGCACATCCGTTTTTTTTCTTTCTTTCATTCTTTTTTTTTCTTCATGTGCCTCTGATGATGTTTACTAGCCTGAGGGTGGGACATCGCCCAATAGCAAACCACAACCATCCAATCAATTCCTCATGTACAAAATCAAGCCCTGCCCTATATTTTTTCTTGTTCAAGAAGCCGTTTTACTCTGATATGTCACAATTGGGAAGAAAAGACTATTGCAACTTCTGTTTCATGCCGACTAAAATAATTAAGACTAAACTTTAAATTATAGACAAACAAAAAAAAAACTAATAAAAATGACAAAACCACACAACAAAATTACTACAAATTCAACTAAAATTAAAATGCAAAAAGAAAACAAAAATAAAATATATTTTGTGAGCTGTTTTTCAGTGGAGGTTAGATACTGATTTACGGTGTGTGTTTGTGTAGGTTTTAGGGACTGGGTACCGAAGGAGCTGCAAAGAGTTGGGTGTGTTGAGCTGTTAAACACAGTCCAGAGGAGAGTCCGGCCCAAACTCCACGTCTTCGGAGGAATTCATGAAGGTGAGTAACCACAAAGACAAATTGCCACTTTCATAAAAAAAGTGCACCACATTTATTTTTAACTGCAATGTGATAAAAGACACAAATTCAGTCAACAATCAGTTTTATTAAAGGTGCAGTATACGATTTCTATGAAACTCTGTTGATATTTGAAATCAACCCAAACATACAAACCCAACCCAACCTCCCCCAAAATGCACGAACATGTAATGCGAGAGTAATGCTTTGTGAAAAATAAAAAAAAGATTTCAAACAAACGACAAAGAACAACAAAAAAACTGAACGTACCGTTCACAAGCACTCCAGCTCCAGACAAACGACGACATTCTGTTGTTATAGCTAAAATTACAACAACAGCATATATGTGAAAAAAATAGCAAAACCAATGTTACTCTAGTGTGGAGCAGAAACGATGAAACCTCGGCGTCCGGTTTCAGACTTTCCCACTTTGGTCCAGTGCTGGAGTTTTTATAAAAGTTTTAATTTCTTGAAATTTTGTTTTAATCTTAATCCAACATAATGAATAGCCTCATTTAATACCCAAAGTCAAATAAGCTTTTATGCAATGACGACTGGTCAGCAAATGTGTGAAATTAATTTTTCAACAGTTGAGAATACTATTGTATTTGTAACTGAAATGACTTGTTCCTTCTTATTGTAGTGAATCAGAACAGCATTAGCTGTATCAGCACACAAATAAGCAGTCTAGGATATAAATATATATGGATATAGGTTGCATTTTCCAGGGAAGAGGAATCAGTGAAATCTGCCTTTTGGTTAAACTTGAGACTCTGTTTACCAGATGTTCTGCATCCCATCTCTTCCTCCCTCCAGCTTTTGTAGCTTTTTTTATTATTATTATTATTATTATTATTATTTTAATTAAACATGTGTAAGAGAGAGAAGGGTCTCTGAGCGCATGGGCTAATTGAGACAAGTGCTCCACTCAAGGAAAGGCCTTGTGCTGTTTTGTGTTTACTCAATGTTTTGTATGCGCACACACTTCAGTCAGTCAGCAAACTTGTGATTCCCTTTTGTGAAAATGGGCTTAAGCCTTATCCAGACTTATCAGTCCAAATCTGACCTTTGCACATTTCCCGATTGGAATCCAATCATATATAGCAAGTGTGAACAGCAAAAATGCAACGCAATCACCATTAAAGCCAGAGCAGATATTCCAGAAAACGAAAGAGTGCAACGGGATCTGAACAGTCGTGATACACAGTGTGGAGAGTCAATCATTTAGATTCGATTCCAAACGGATACACATATAATCAGATTCGGACTGACAGTGTGAACGTGGCCTTTGTCTCTCTTTAATCACGTGCCAACAAGTCTGAAAACTATTTAGATATAAAGCTTTAGTTTGTTTCTTTTTGATATGTTTAAATACAGTATACTTTAATTGAGCAATTCTGACTTGTTGCTTTATTTTTACCACCTTTTTTTTTTTGACTGCTTTTAAAATATCTGTGATGGATGTGTTGACTCCCTCCGTTTTCATTTCCTTCAAGTTTGAGCAGTGTCTTTTTGTTTCAGACCAAAAAATATTGTATCATCTATAATATCATTGTTCATCAGTATTGTTACTAAGGGTGCGTTCACACAAAAACTCGCACAACTGATCCTGCGACTGAGCCAAAATGAGCCAGTCGTCTAGATAGTTGAGGATGCGAACACCCTGTTCTCTCATGGGAACAAGGGCTCCCTCCACGACCTTCGTGAAGACGCGGGGAGACAGGGCCAGCCCAAAGGGTAAGACTCTGTACTGATATGCTCGACCTTCGAACGCAAATCACAGGAATGGGCTGTGTCGCGGAAGGATCGAGACATGAAAGTACGCGTCCTTCAGGTCGATCGCTGCAAACCAATCTCGGGGACGGATGCACTCGAAAATGCGTTTCTGCGTGAGCATTTTGAACGGTAGCTTGTGAAGGCTCCTACTCAAAACTCGCAGGTCCAAGATCGGTCGTAACCCACCGCTTTTCTTGGGTACAATGAAGTAGGGGCTGTAGGATCCCGACGGGACGCCGGGCGAACTGAATCGCATAGCCGAGCCTGATGGTCCGGATGAGCCAGCGAGACGGACTGGGGAGCGCTAACCAGGCTCGCAGAGACCGTACAAGCGGGACCAAAGGACCGCAGGCGTACCCGCCGTGGGGCAGCGAGGTGGAACGCAGGGACGCGGCTCGGGAGACTCTCTTTGTGAGGCGGCCCGAAGCGGGTCAGAGTGTGCTGTGCAACACTTACCTGGTTCCACAGATGGACAGTGGGAGCAGGCGAAGTCTTGGCTGCCTGCTGCGCGCTGCTGTCCGCTGGCGACAGAAGAGGGGGAAGAGAGTGGTGATTTTTTTTTTCTGAAAATTTGGGTACCGCTGGCTGTTGAGCCAGCGGCGGAACAGAAAAACTAATCAACAAAAAGAGTGGAGAGGTCTCCATCTCCTGAAGAGCAGTTCCCTCCCTCTCCAAGTCACCCGTCCTAGGGCCTCTTGCTCTTGGCTTTGCCGCCCTTCTTGGCGGGGGCCTGGACGGGCTGGGCACCCCGACCATGACCGGCTCCATGGCGCCGCTTGATGACGGCTGCTGGTGGAGGTGCAGCAGCTGACCGCCTCAGCAGGATGTGGCCCTCAGACTGCTTCTGTACAGCCGAGAACTGTTGGGCAAAGTTCTCGACCGCGTCGCCAAGAGGCCGGTCTGGGACATGGGGGCATCAAGGAACCTGACTTTGTCGGTATCCCTCATGTCGACCAGACACAGCCAGAGATGACGTTCCTGGACCACCAGCGTGGACATCGCACGACCCACTGACCGCGCAGTGACCTTCGTCGCTCGAAGCGCGAGGTCCGTAGCGGTACGAAGTTCTTGGAGAACTTGTCCTCAGTGCCTTGGCCTGATGGACCTGCAACAACGCCATAGCGTGTAAGGCGGCAGCGGCTTCCGCGCAGGCCCAGTAAGCACTGCCGGTAGGTCCGACCAGCGCTCACCCCCCTCTCTTCAGGAAGGGGTATGCGTGAACATCCCTTTGCCGCACCGCCATCAAGGGTAGTGAGGGAGGAGGTCCCACTGGCACGGTTTCGGGGGCTGAGAACCATCCCTTGCCACTCCGAGGAACCAATCATCCAACCTCGAGGGCTCGGGACACGGTGGCGCACTCCACACGTTGGAGCATTCCACACGAGCCCGACCCTGTTGGCGGCCCGGGGAAGCATAGCCATCATTTCCGGGTCTGATCCGGGCACAGCTGTCACTCCCGAAGGAGGCAGCCGCGCCGAATCATCATCCACGAAAGCGTCAGGCTCACCCTCCGATGCAGCGATCGACATCCCCTGAAGGATACGGATGGTACACACCTCTGGGGCGGTCCATCACGCTCCCCCAGCAGCTCTACTGGCTGCAGAGTGCGGGAGGAGTGAGGGTTCCCAGGGGGTTGGTTCCCCGAGGGAAGCGCGCTCACTGTAATCCTCAAATCACCAGTGCCACCGCCCGAAACAGCCCTCCATTTTCAGGAGGACTGGAACGAAGCAGCGGCACTGGGACTCCGCCCCCTTGCAGGAGGCAGAGTCTAGATCGCAACCCCGCCCCCTTGCAGGAGGCGGAGTCTAGATCGCAACTCCGCGATGGTCATCTTCCCGCAATGGGTGCATGACTCATCCACAAACGCTGCCTCAGCGCGCCTTAAGCCCAAGCACGCGATACAGCGCTCGTGACCATCCCGAGGCGCCAGGTAACGACCGCATCCAGAAACACGCAAGTAGTACACATCTTCGAAAAGACGCGAAACCACTCGCGCGAGCTCTTTTAGGAATTAACTCTTTCGAGTGCCGAAGCACGCAGGGGATAACCGCGGCAACACAGACAGGGTAAAAGTGCAGCCTGTCGTGTGCACTCACTCTTGAAACCGCTCTTACCAGCTGTGATAACAGCTTTTAAGCGCTCTATAATAGCGCACCGTTACCAGCCATAAGAACGGCTTTTACAGCTGAGAACAGCTTCATTTGCTCACATAAAACAGAACAAACAGAGAAGACAAACAAAACAAAACATATACTCCTGGTCCGTTTAGTGTTCACACTGGCAATTTTAACAGCGAACTTAAAGTTACCGAACCAAAGGCATAGCAATACGGTCACAACCTGATTGGTCGGCTTTTATGATGCGACCAAGCTTGCTTACCGAACATTCAAAACAATGCTGTGTGCTGGATTAAACAATCATTTTATGCATGTACAAATGCTTTATTTTTACCAGCTGAGAACTCACGAAGAGCTCATAAAATGTTCAAAACATTCAAAACAACAGCAGAATTTCCTCCGTTGTATGCAGAAACAAATATTGATGAGGCGCTTCACCTCCTCGTGTCTCCACGTTTGCCCTCGATTCATTTTTGATACACCGATCTTTCCACATCGTCAAACCAGCTGACTTGTAGCGTCGCATCTTGTGACATCACGTCCTCTTTTTGGTTCGTTTACATGACTTTGGTCCGTGTTGCGTTCATATATCAATCGAACCACACCAGAGTTCGCTTGTAAGTGGACCGAGACCCATCTTTTTAGAAGTCTCGGTCCACCAGGGTTCGGATGGCAGCGTTCACATATGTTCAAACGAACCGCACTAACTGAGCAATCGCACCAGGGTTCGTTTTAATCGAACCAAACTTGACAAGTGTGAACGCACCCTAAATGTTAGCACTAAATAATGTTCAATAATGGAAAATACATACAATTAAAAAATGCTGGGTCAGTAAAAAAAATTTTTTTAAAGAAATTAATACTTTTATTCAGCAAGGACACAATGGAATCGATCAAAAGTTACCATAATGAAAATATTGATACGTAAGATTTAAATTCAGTTGGTATTTATTTTTAGATATAACCATCAACAGTCAAATAATTAAAAAAAAGTATGTAAACATGTAAATTGCACATAAGGCTGTTTTTGCATTAACTTCTATATCTAATTATAAAATTATATTTATTCAATTCGTTGTTGAAATATAATCATTTACACAGCGGCTGTCATAGCCTGTTAGTGTTTGCCTGTTCCTCACTTGTAAGTCGCTTTGGATAAAAGCATCTGCTAAATGACTAAATGTAAATGTAAATGTATTGTCTTATTATTTAATGTATGTTTAAATAAATCTGTGGACACTGAATGGCATTTCCAAGGTAAATGTAATGCGACATGATATCGTTTACAAGCTATTTTAATCACATCTTTTCGCGGTTGAAACACTGATTGAACGATTACACGAGATATGATACGTTTCAGTAAGTTGTACTGTATCTTTCAACGTACCTTCAGAAGAGGAAGGGATGATCGCGTTTACTCCTACTCCTCACTTCCGCTTGAACTGAGGCGCCTATACGGCGATCTGTTACACCACATCAAAAAGTGTCAATTTTTTTGTAATCATGATAAAATGGACAGAATCTGAAAGATGACGCAGAGCTTATTGCGAGTAAGGGTGGTTAATGCTGGTTAAAAATAGTTAGGCTACAATGCATTACCGCGCGCGCCCCCTTCTGGATTTGAGTGTGGATCTCCTGTGACTGACTGTATTCGTCGTCTGACTGTATGCCCCAAACCATGACGGTTCGGGACGAATGCATATACCGTTACACCCGTGAAAATAACTTGAAAAATGTCTTTGCAGCAATATACTGTAAAGGAACATCCAGATGCCTTTCACACTGCACCATTTAGATGAACATGTAGATATGTGCAGCACACTTTCCTCTTAATAACAAATTAAACACAATGTATGTATATATATATAACAAAAATGACATAAATAGCATCAAAAATTATATAAATAACAGCAATGAGAAAACAGCAGTTAAGAAAGCATTTGATTATATGTTTGCCCCAAAGCTCAGCAATTCACTGCCATCATGTTGACAGATGAGCTAATTAATATTACACTGTTACGAAGTATATTTGAGACTATAGACTGTATAGATCTGGCTATGTGAGACTATACATTGTACATTACGGTACAGAATAGCTCTTGGCATTATCCTGAACATTGTATAAGCATTCGTTTCATGTGTCACTGAATAGAAGAGAGGCTCTCTGGAGGGCGCGAAAAAGTCACATCCTTTGGATTTTCCCGGCAAAAACATCCCGATTCCTTTACAGAAAAATCGGTCTACACGCAACCTAGGAAGTTTTGAACGTTGAACTCTCCCTTTCTCGTTTCCTCCAGGTTACGGCATTATGACAGACGGGTACACGACATTCATCAACGCCTCTACCTGTACAGTCAGCTTTCAACCCACCAACCCTCCTATCGTGTTCGACCTCCCGAACCCCCCAAGCTCTTGAGACGCCTGTGCGCTTTGCCATATTCTCCTTTTCTTTCCTTATGTTTTCTAACAGTACTTTGAAAAAAAAAAATAGTTGAATGTTTCTTTGGAAATCGCCAGTCTTTTGCTAAAAGATTCAGTGGAAGTTTCTGATGACGGACGGGGTCATGCGGGGTGTTTTGCGTACAGAAGTGGTGAACAATCTTATTAAAAGATCTGATTAAATCTGTAAGATAATAAGCTTTGTGAATTTGTAAAATTGTCTCTTTTTTGTCAATATTCGAATTATGTTGGTATGGAATGCTATTGTTCATTTTGTATATTCTTTTTTCAGGATAATTAAGCTTTCTTTTAGCTGACAGGGATATAATGCCTTAAACTAGCTTTAAGTTCCCCCGGCTGGAGCCCCTTCTTTCTGCTAGCGAAGAGAAAGCGTCATATTTATTGTTTTTATCCAAAACTAAGGGGATTTCTTTTTTGCATTCAAAGAACACTTTCTTACAAGCGCAGGGAAGACATGGATGCATTTTAACTCATGTGTATTCTGAAGCGCCTCATTCTGCATAGAAATTGGAAAATGTCTTAAAATATGAGTATATCTATATGTGTGTGTAAGCTGTAAAATCTCTAACTAAAATTGTGTTCGTTCTAAGCCTCTTGAAGAATATCATTTTGCCTGTAAGTGATGACTTAAATGTGTGTGCAGCACACACATGCTCTTTTCTGTTTTCATGAAATGTTCCTACTTTACGGCGTATTGTTCCATACAATAAACGAGTACTCGAGTTGAAATTATTTTAATGTACAATCTCAAAGGTTGTTTTTTTTTTTCTCGAACCTGATGAAACCAGGTTTAGTTGTCCTTTGATATCTTGCGTATGATAGTTTTTGTTTTTCTCCTTTTTTTTTTTCTTTTTTTTCCGTAATTTTGCACTGTGTAAATGCAGTCTTGCTAGCACAAAAAAAAAAATGTTGCCAATAGATGTTTGAACTCTTGCCACTGTAAATGCCTCTCGGCTTTTCTTTCAGTTACAGTCTCATTCCTGGAAAAGTTTAGATACGTTTCTTCTTTTTCTTCAGGTTTCATTGTGATATATTTAGCTGCCTTTATATGCAAATAAAA
Source organism: Opsariichthys bidens (assembly GCA_037194245.1). Lineage (NCBI taxonomy): Eukaryota > Metazoa > Chordata > Actinopteri > Cypriniformes > Xenocyprididae > Opsariichthys > Opsariichthys bidens. The sequence goes on along the minus strand of CM074280.1, from coordinate 26,235,235 downwards.
TTGCAAGATTTTTACTTCTAAATGTTTTGTTTGGTTCATTCTCTCCTCATGTCTGGCTTCGTGCATCTGCAGGTTTTTATGATGAACTAAAAACAAAGTTGTGCCTTGTTTTTAAGGATACATTTACACAACAACAGTGTACTAAAAACAGAAAAGTTTTTCTTTGCATTTTCACATACAGATGACGTCTTTTTCATTCGTATTGATCCGTGAAAACGACACAAAAAAAAAAGCTGTATTATTCACTCCAGGCTAGAAGCTAGAAGCTAAAACTAGAAAAACTAGTTTAGAAAAACTAAACTAGAAGCACCCTGGCCTTGGAAGTCAAAGTGGGATCTCTTTTCGTCAATTTGAAACCCTCCAAGGCCAAAAAAACACTGAGAATACGCACTTTTCCACACTCTCGTATTTACCCTCCCCCATCCGGCTTACTAGCAGTCACATCAAAGGCTCCAAACCAATTAACACTTCCCCCAAACGAGAGCATGAAATATAGCCCGGGACCAGCTCGTTGGCATAATCCACATAATCATATTAGTGTAACCCTGTGAGCTGGCAGCCTAGCACTGACACTTTTGTTTTCTCAAAACCCCATTTACTGAAGCATTTATAGAATCTGTGCTTTAAATGGACAATGCTAATATAGTACTTGCGGTACTATCCATATCCATGTGTTGCTATCAGGGGGGGGGAAATAAATTCTAGCATTTTGCTATGCAGTTGCTAAAGTCTTCTGAGAGAGTTTAGCTCATGCAGTTGCTTAGAAACCTGATTCAAAGTGCATTTCTGTAGAATTGATGCTACATATAAATTGTCGTTGTAGAAATCGTCAAAACAAAAACACCCTCAAAAATAGCTGAGCTGTTAGCATTAAGCTGCATTAGCTTAGCTGCATTCAAAATAGTGTCGCTTTTTCGGTAACAATGCTATATTGGTGTTTTTGTCGGATTTTTTCGTACGAACGTAGTCGTTCTCGCTACCAAAGATTTGCTGTGATAATTTTCTGACGGGGTCAGAAATTTAGCATTATCATCTCAAAGCCAATAAAAATGCAACATGAAATGGCATATTGATCAACACGACATGGCGCTAAACTAAACTTCTTAACTCAAACTCCATTCGCAAAATTGCCATGGCGCATCCATATTCTCCTCTTTTCTCTTCTCTTTATGTAGTGTACATAAAAACCACAATTGCTAAAGTGTGATTCATATATTTGTTTACTTCTAGCGCATGTTGTACCGTGTGGTTGGTTATGATCTTATACGACCGCTGAAATTGCAATAGTTGATTTGGTTCATGGGATACAACTCTTTAACGACTTTTTAAAAATCCTAATGGGAAAAATACTTGTGCAACCAAGGCCGCAGAAAAAGGCTACCCGGCTAGCCTACAATGAATTATCATTGGACGGAAATACCACTACATGTTTATTAATCAAACTGACTTCTTTCAAAGGTATAGCTTTAATGTAGCTTAACTATTTAAAAAAAAGTACACAGCTTGAGTAGCCGTTAGCTACAGCTTCAAAGTAGCTTCCTAGACACATTGAAGCTTCAAGCTTTTCTCTCTCTGTCTGCTGTCCCTGCCTCAAATGAAGGTGAAAGTGTGTATGTCAATCTAAATTGTGTTGGGAGCATGTGTGAGTGTATTAATTACCTCGTCCTACAGCAGGGGCCAGGCCTTAATAGGTGCCCGTGACAGGGACAGCTATTACCCTACGACGCCCCGACAGCTTCTATTAATATTGGAAATTTGTCAACTTAGCCTTCTTGCCACTGTGATGGATGACGCGCAGCTCTGAAGGCTAATACCCACCATCACCACTTGAGAGATTATGTGTGTGTGTTCACATACGACTACACAGAATTTAAGGTATGTTTCAGCTTGAAAATACACACGTGCAACTGTATTAAATACGTTTTGATAACATTTTTAAATTGTTTATTACAATAAGGTTTTTTTTTTTTGCAAATGAAATAATGTGAATTTTAGTGATCAAGTTAAATGTAACTTAAATGAAAGAGCGGAAGCAGCCGACTGTGGCATTTAAGCATAATAAAAGCTCCGAAGCTCCTCCACGTTACTCGTTCTGCTCCCGCGGCTCTCGGCCCCATCCTGCTTCATTCCACAGTAACGTTAATAAAACTTTAATACATTAGCTCATCCATGAACATGATTTCTTCCTTAGTCCACTCGGATTGCTTTCCATCGACTGTGGAGGTGAAGACGACAACTTCCACGATTCCGCGCTCATTCACAGCATCATCATCCGACGATTTTGGGATTCTGAAGACTGCTGATTCTGAAGGTTTGGAATAGATCAATCTAAAACATCCAACTAAAAGAAGCTAACTAATTCATTCATGAATTGAACTCTGCTATTTCTCTAATGAGAGTGCCAGGGATAACTAAATCAAGATTTTAAATAAATAATGACTTAATTTTTGTCTAAATATTCATCTGTATCTTAAGATAGTCTATCATATTGCTTCAGAAGACTTGCGCTATATATAGTCCAAGATGGGTATATTCTGTTTTAAGCTTGAAAAGTTCATCTTCATCATAATCGCATGGAAAACATGGGGTTAAAGATCTAATTTTATGTTCCTCAGAAGAAAGTCATTTGGGTTTGGCATGAGGGTGAATAATCAATGACACAATTTTCATTTCGGCATGAACTGTTCCTTTAAAAGCGGTGCAACATAGAGCTAAGTGTACTATAAACTTCCTGGTAATTTGAGCCATGATAAAATTAGCCGAAATATTTAATAAACAAACATGCAACAGTTGTGAATTAGGCAAGTTGCTATTCTGTAGAAATCTATAGATCTTTCCACATGTGCAGATTCCATGTAAGCCGTGTATGTGTTTATGTAAATGTGTATGAGTCTGACTGCGCTGCCGGGAGCCCAGTATGGAGTGTTTACGCTCTCCTAATTGAACCCGGCCCTGCTGTTATTGTAATCTGGATTTCATTTGCGCCCCACTTGACTCACCCCTGATATAATGAAGTAAAATCTGGGGTAAGAAGAGAAGTGTTGGGTCCTTTTGTTACCCATTTCCCTGTTGTCCATGTGTTGCTAATTATCAAAGAAATCTCTGTAATATTATTTTATTGTTTCAGTGATGATTAAAAGATTAGCCATGGCTGGGCTGGAGAAATGAAAACGACACCAACTCAGAAAGGTCCTGTTCACTAACAAACGCACACCCTCTCTGACGCTAAGACATTAGAGACATTAGAAAAATGACTGTCCAGGGATTTCTGAAATAAATGCATCACTATTTTGAGCGACAGTATATTTCTATTCTTGATGTGTCAAGATGAACTGTTTACCCTCTTTTCCTCATCCACACACAACAAAGCTAACAGAGCTGATGAATGCTATTCACTCTGTCTTTGTGCATTAGAAACATAAGCTATGACCATCACGACACCGAATTTGAATGCATTCAAAGCTTAATGTATGTCATGTTGTTGATATCAAAGAATAGAAAATATTTTCTTTCTCTTAGAACGTTGCTGTTTGAATTTAAATAGTCAAACGCTTAAGAGTCCATAATTGAATCGTTATTGCTGTGATTATTATGTTTCTAGCATGTTATATGTTTGACAACATTTCTTATAACCCTAATTGATGGGCTAAACAATCTAGTGCTTGACTCCTGCATCATCAATACAAAATCTTAACCAAAAACTGATCCACCTCTGGATGGAAATAACATGACAACATTTATTTCCATCAAAAAGTGCATCATTTTTATATAAAAAAATTGTATAACTTTTTAAAAGATGCAATATGTAGTTTTTCATCCACTAAAAAACAAAAACAAAGGCATAGCTTGATGACACCAAGTTTGAGCGTGGAATCTTGGGACGTGTGGTCTTCACCTCACAGCTGGTGGAAAAGAATCTGGATGGGACTCGGGCAGAAATCATGTTCATGTGATTATTAACGTTACAGTAGTATGAAGCAGAGCAGGACCGATTGTGTGTAGATGAACGAGAGCGATTGTTAATGAGAGACGAATGTGACGACTTGTGGAAGGCTTGTGTTGATAAATGGCATTCAATTAATTTTAAAACGTATTGTATGATGGGGAAATTTCTGTATTACTGTTACTAAAAATAAAGATGCATCTGATTATGCTATGTTAGCTAACGTTGACAAAAGGTGACACTTGACAAAAGTGTTTTTCTCTGAGGAATGGTAAAGCATGGTACTCAAAAAAAAAATTAAGAAACTTAGATTTAAATAATAAGACGAAACGTGTTGAGCTATATAACAATGATTAGTTTTCTGTCTATCACTATATCAAAACAGATGTTCCTTTGCCTAATAAAACATGTTATATATTAAACCATCTTTGGTGTTTCCATGGTTTCTACAAAATAAAACCAAGGTTAATGTGGATATGACGCCATTGACAGGCGACTCACTCCGACGTCCCGGATCCTTGGTTAAAATAGCACTTTTCTCATGATGTGCAAATAGTTGGAAACATTTGGCATATAGTAAGAGCTTAACTGAACAAAATATATAACACTGGCCCAGTTGTTGTTTTTTTTTGTTATTTTACTGCAAAAATCTTACATATTGCAGCTTTAATGAAAGTTATTAAGTCTTTCGATATTTCACATAAAATTCCATGTTACACAGACATGCTGGTTTAGTCCAGCAGTGGCTTTTAGGCTGAGTTCTGATTTGATGAGTGTTATATTTGTTTTCAATGGAGCTGTAATCACAAAAATCACATAAAACCTGTGATGCAGCAACAATAACTCAACCACATCACAGTATGATTATGAGACGACGGGCTGAAGCACACGGGACTGTGTCGAGATGAAGATGAGGGATAATCAAGACTTGTTTGGAATTCTGGAACGTGTGTGAATCTAGTTTGAATTCATCATGTCAGTTTGTACAGATTAGATGATAATTGGCACATTCAGTTGACATTAATTTCCATCCCCCTGAAAAATCAGAAACAAATTATCTTAATTATGAAAATCTTACATCACACCGCCTTGTTGTTAGATTGAATAGAGTTTAATTGATTTGAACTGGTATGTTAACAAGTACAGACACCAGCTAAATAAATATTTTTATAACATTCAAAATTATTTACATTTTAATATGTGATCTTATGTGTAAAAATACTCCCATTTGAGAAGTTGCAGCATAAGTAAATTCTGTGTAATATTACAGCTAATATTATCATCATGGCACCTGTAAATTGGTGGGATGTATTATGCAGCAAGTGAACATTTTGTCCTCAAAGTTGATGTGTTAGAAGCAGAAGAAGTGGAAGGAAAGAAGGAAGGAATGGTGGTGAACTGGTGACAGGGTCACGGGCGGCCGAGGCTCATTGATGCACGTGGGGAGCGAAGGCTGACCTGTGTGCTCCGAATCAATAGACGAATAAAATTGCTCAAGAAGTTAATGCTGGTTCTGATAGAAAGGTGTCAGAATACACAGTACATCAGTTTGTTGCATATGGAGCTGCATAGCCACAGACCAGTCAGAGTGGTCTGTCCACGGCGGAAAGCATCAACAGTGGGCTCGAGAGCATCAGAACTGGACCACAGAGCAATGGAAGAAGGCCTGGTCTGATGAATCATGTTTTCTTTTACATCATGCTGTGTCGCTTACCTGGGCAACACATGGCACCAGGATCGGAAGAAGGCAAGTCGGCGGAGGCAGTGTGATGCTTTGGCCAATGTTCTGCTGGGACCTTGGGTCCTGCCAACCATGATTCCACCTACCTAAGTGTAACCCCTCTACCCGGGTCTTCCGGCATGGGAGTCGGAAACCCCAACAAGGAAGCGCCTGTTGCTAGAGTGTCCCTTTAGGTCAGAGGAGTGAGGTTTACTCGCACAACAACTACTAGCTGGCCTCCGTTACACTCACCCCCCTAAACCTCACTCCCAATCGGGTCATGGCACCAATGTAACCCCTCTACCTGGGTCCTACTCGACTCGCTCTGAGCGGGTCTTGAACCCGCGTCTTCCGGGATGGGAGTCGGACCCTCCAACAAGGAGGCTAAAAGCTGAAACTCCTAGCATCTGTCATTAGAGTGTCCCTTTAGGTCAGAGGAGTGAGGTTTACTCACACAGCAACTACTAGCTGGCCTCCGTTACACTCACCCCCCTAAACCTCACTCCCAATCGGGTCATGGCACCAATGTAACCCCTCTACCTGGGTCCTACTCGACTTGCTCTGAGCGGGTCTTGAACCCGCGTCTTCCGGGATGGGAGTCGGACCCTCCAACAAGGAGGCAAAAGCTGCAACTCCTAGTATCTGTCATTAGAGTGTCCCTTTAGGTCAGAGGAGTGAGGTTTACTCGCACAGCAACTACTAGCTGGCCTCCGTTACACTCACTCCCCTAAACCTCACTCCCAATTGGGTCATGGCACCAATGTGACCCCTCTACCTGGGTCCTACTCGACTTGCTCTGAGCGAGTCTTGAACCCGCGTCTTCCGGCATGGGAGTCGGACGCTCCAACAAGGAGGCTAAAAGCTGTATCCCCTAGCATCTGTTGCTAGAGGAGTCAGAGGCCCCTTTAGGTCAGAGGAGTGAGGTTTACTCGCACAGCAACTACTAGCTGGCCTTCGTTACATAAGTATTGTTGGAGAACATGTACAGCCATGGAGAGGGTATTCCCTGGTGGTTGTGGCGCCTTTCAGCAGGATAATGCAGCCTGTCACAAAGCAAAAATGGTTCAGGAATGGTTTGAGAAGCACAACAACGAGATTGAGGTGTTGACTTGGCCTCCAAATTCCCCAGATCTGAATCCAATCCAGCATCTGTGGGATGTGCTGAACAAACAAGTCTGAACCGGAGGGCCCACCTCAAAACTTACCAGACTCAAAGGATCTGTTGCTAACATCTAGGTGCAGATCCCACACCTTCAGGGGTCCCCCTTTTGCTGTTTTGGCAGCAAAAGGGGGACCAACACAATATTAGGAAGGTGGTCATAATGTTATGCCTGATCGCTGTAAATGTGTGTGTGTGTGTGTGTGTGTGTGTGTATGTGTGTGTAAAGATTCTTATGGAAGAACAGGTAAATTTATTGGAGATAAAAGGATAGTAAAGGAAGATTTTAATGTCTGAGTGTGTTGGGTGAAATCAATAGACACTGAGGCCTCGTTTGCACCAGGTATTTACATCCATCTCCTGTGACCTCTTGTGATTAGATTTTGTCGAGAGGACGATATCTGATTTTGTGTCTACTTACTGTGACAGTATGTTAATGCATATCTTCAAATACAAAGAAGTAAAAAACTGCACAAAGGTCGGTCTGTGTTGCTCCCGAAAACTTTTTTCCCCCGAGATATCGGTTTTTCACTGTTTGTGATTCGATCGCCAGAATATATAAATACCAGGTGTAAACAGGCCATTTTCATTATAGCATAAAACATTTTTCAAACCATCTCAGGGTCACTGACACATTGTAACTATTTCACGGTTCCAGAATCCTCCGTTCATCTGTAACACTTGTGTGGTATAAATCGTGCCATTTGCATCTCACAGCAGAACACAAGTGCGAATCAGTTGATTTAATAGCTGCTGTTGATTTGGGAATTAGTGCATAGCATATGACAACTAAGCGGCGCCACAACATCACATCCTCCGGTTTTCCATCCCCACAGCTGCTGCTGTTGGCACTGTCCACGGAGATAATCGAGATGTCCAAATGAAATATATTCACTGTAGAGAATGCATTGTGTGTATGCATCAGGAGAATAGATAGCAGTGTAGCAAAACGTTCATATTGAGCTGTTGGTTGAGCTGGTTTTGCAACATTGTACTGATCCGACCATACAAAGTTTCACAAACATTTTCAATAACAGCTTTTTTAGAAGTAGCAATTTAGAGCTCATATAAACTCTTTTTAACATTGTGAACATAATATTTTAGCAAGGATGGAGCTGCTTTTATTCCTGAACCCAAAAATAACTTAAATTAAAGGATGTCAAGTCACACAAATCAAAAAATATTCTTTTAATGAATAAAACTGTTTGAAATATTTGGTCATAGTGAGTTGGAATGGTACATTAATTGCATTTTGACACCTTTACGCTCTCCTCTTCTCGTTTGCCTTTGTCTTTCCTTTTCTGTTAATGGATGAAGGTCCAATCGGTTAATTAGCTTTAATTTATTTTCAGCCTAATTGAGGACATTTAAGCAGGCCTTATTTAATTGACTGACCCTCGATGTAATTATAGTTATCGTGAATTTAAAGTGACAGCATAGCAGCTGCCTTTCTTCCTTGCTCCGCATCTTTGTCCTCCAGGAGTGGCATGTGGGTAATTATTAATGGTGTACGCAAAGCCTCACTATGCCCATACGTAAGGTTAGTGATTTGAAAAAAAAAACATAACAATAGGTATTAAACTTTGGTACAACTAGTGACTGAAAAGCAACCAACCAGAACGCCCTAGCGATCATGCAGGACACCTTAAGGCCTGTATTTTTAGACTTTATCCGAACACCCTAGCAACTGCATAGCAATGCCCTGGCAACAACTCAGAACTCTCTTACAGCCACGAGGAAACATCCTGGCAACTCTGAAACCACCCGTAACACCCTAGACCACAAAGCAACACCTTGTATCTTGAAATAACCACTTAAAAACCTCCTGGCAACAGCATAGAAACACCCTGGCAACAACTCAAAACTCTTAAAATACAGACTTTACATGACTTCCAAAATACACTCTTGAACCACTCGGAACATCCTAGCATCATCAACATCGCATAGCAACACCTTGGCAACAACTCAGAACTCTCTTACAAACATCCAGGAAACATCCTGGCAACTCTGAAACCACCTGGAACCCTCTACAAACACCCAGAACATCCTAGAAACTGCATAAAAACACCCTGGCAACAACTCAGAATTCTTAATGACCTCCAAAATACACCCTGGCAACCCTGGAAACACTCAGAACACCCTAGTAACCACATAGTAACACCTTGGACTTGAAATGACCAATTAAAAACATCCTGGCAACTGCATAGAAACACCCTGGCAACAACAGAGAACACTGCAAGGACCTCCAAAATAAACCCTGGAACCACTTGGAACACCCTTGCAATCACATAGCATCACCTTAGACTTGAAATGACCACTTAGAAACACCCTGGCAACCACCCAGAACATCCTAGCAACTGCATAAAACACCCTGGCAACAACTCAGAACTCTCTAATGACCTCCAAAATACATCCTGGCAACCCTGGAAACACTCAGAACACCCTAGTAACCACATAGTAACACCTTGGACTTGAAATGACCAATTAAAAACATCCTGGAAACTGCATAGAAACACCCTGGCAACAACAGAGAACACTGAAAGGACCTCCAAAATATACCCTGGCAACCCTGGAACCACTTGGCACACCCTAGCAATCACATGGTATCACCTTGGACTTGAAATGACTACTTAGAAACACCCTGGCAACCACCAAGAACATCCTGGCAACTGCATAGAAACACCCTGGCAACAACTGAGAACACTGCAAGAACCTCCAAAATACACCCTGGCAACCCTGGAAACACTAAGAAAACCCTAGTAACCACATAGTAACACCTTGGACTTGAAATGACCAATTAAAAACATCCTGGCAACTGCATAGAAACACCCTGGCAACAACTGAGAACACTGAAAGAACCTCCAAAATATACCCTGGCAACCCTGGAACCACTTGGAACACCCTAGTAATCACATAGCATCACCTTGGACTTGAAATGACCACTTAGAAACACCCTGGCAACCACCCAGAACATCCTAGCAACTGCATAAAAACACCCTGGTAACAACTGAGAACTCTCTAATGACCTCCAAAATACACCCTGGCAACCCTGGAAACACTCAGAATACCCTAGTAACCACATAGTAACACCTTGGACTTGAAATGACCAATTAAAAACATCCTGGCAACTGCATAGAAACACCCTGGCAACAACTGAGAACACTGCAAGGACCTCCAAAATACACCCTGGCAACCCTGGAAACACTCAGAACACCATAGTAACCACATAGTAACACCTTTGACTTGAAATGACCAATTAAAAACATCCTGGCAACTGCATAGAAACACCCTGGCAACAACAGAGAACACTGAAAGGACCTTCAAAATATACCCTGGCAACCCTGGAACCACTTGGAACACCCTAGCAATAACATGGCATCACCTTGGACTTGAAATGACCACTTAGAAACACCCTGGCGACCACCCAGAGCATCCTAGTAACTACATAGAAACACCCTTGCAACAACTTAGAGCTCTACTAACGATCACCCACAAAACACTAGCATTGTTACCTGCTCATATTTTCTGTGGAAAATGTAAAAAATTATACCGATATATTCTTCTACACCTCAAATAACAGAAAGTGGCTGACATTCTACTTAATCTGTGGAATATACAGTAAGACATGTTTGTGTTTCAGTGCTGTTGTGCAGGGTTTGAGTTAACACTGATTGCTGTGGTGCGTTGGACGTCAGGGTTTCTGCTGGTAGGGAGAAGGGGGTGATGGGTGATCGCTTCACAGATGGGTATCACATTCCTTTTGTTCTCTGTCTAATTAAAGCACTGCTAATCAATGCTGTTGATGAGGGGAGAGAGAGAAAAAGGGGCAAAACAGCAGGAGATGCTTTCCTCCGTTTGTAAGAGTTGCTCATCATGTTCATGCGATTAAAGTCAGACCAAGAGTCGCTCTCCCTCATCCTCGCTCTCTTCCCCTCTTTCTTTCATCTCTGTGGTAGTAAAATGACATTTGTATTGAACTACATTTCCTCTGTATTAATCTTTCACACTAGAATCATTGCAGGGGATCCAGGAAGCTTTGAGATGAGACTGTTTGATATGCCAGCTGCTTACCGTAGCTGAACAGTACAGTACTGAGCTCTTTAAATTAATGTTACAACTTCAAAACCAGTTTGTAGAAATAATGAAAGCACTTTAACAAAAAAGCTTTTAACCCCTTTTTAATGTCCCTGTAAGTGCATAACGGTAGGATTTTAAAGAAAAAATCATTAAAATAGTCCACGTGACTACAGTGGTTCAACCTTAATGTTATGAAGCGAGAATACTTTTTGTTGCTTTCTATGGGGATTTTTTTTTTTTTTTTTTTTAACTCCACAAAACCGGTCATATGGGTCAATCTTTTGAATTTGATATGTATACATAACATATACAAACTGAATAAATAAGCTTTCCATTGATATATGGTTTGTTATGATAGGAAAAATCTGGAATCTAAAGGTGCAAGAAAATCAAAATATTGAGAAAATCGCCTTTATAACCCTTTAAGCCCTGAAGGCATGTCTAGAGTTGTTGTTGTTTTGTTTTTTTCTGAGTGAAATACACAAAATTAAACTCTAATAACTCCAAAACTATAGCAAGGAGAGTCAAAAGGTAGGTATCGTTTGATAGAACACTTTTTAAATTTTACAAATTCTAACAAATACATAATTTTTATTATAATTTTACACATCTTTCTTATTTGACATGCAATAATTCAGGAAGGAAAATTCTTTTTCGATGAAGCTCTCGTGCATCTGGATCAAATTTTGTGGCGATGGCCTAAAGTAATCAAAAGTTACAGCATTTGGAACCAAGGTAGTCTCAATGTTTAGCCCTTGACGCCTCCTAATGGGCATTTTTAAAATCGTTCTTCCATGAGGAATATCTTTTGATCGACGCAAGGGAGTATGTTGATTTTGGACTCATTTTATATGACCTGTGCATGTTCAATGAAGTTATGAGTAAAAATGAAATCTACATATTTGTTTTTAGTTAAATAAATTATGAAAACAGTTTTTCTATTTATCAGCAAATAACTCAGCACTATTTAGGAGTTATTTGAATTGGCTACATGCATTGTAAAAAAAAAAAAATTGAAATATTTACGTAGGAAATTTACAAAATATCTTCATGGAACATGATCTTTACTTAATATCCTAATGATTTTTGGCATAAAAGAAAAATCGATAATTTTGGCCCATACAATGTGCTGTTGGCTATGGCTACAAATATACCTGTGCGACTTACGCTCATGGCCCACATGGGTCACAAATATCATAAATTGTGTTTCAAAGATGAACAAAGGTCTTTTGAGTTTGGAACGACATGAGGGTGAGTGATTAATGGCAGAAATGTAATTTTTAATTGAACTAACCCTTTAATGACAGCATGTTCTGCTTTGATGCAAACAGATAGACGTGAATCTGTCAGGGATTCTGAAATCTTAGCCACAATAATCCTTTTGCCCACATGTTCACCATGTTCACTTTTGAATGCCGAGTGCACATGAAGACAATCTGGGTCTGATGTTTTTCTCACACTGACACATCTCTCCCCTCCTCCCTCTCTCTTTATCCCTGCAGCTATCTCTCTGTTCCACTGGATCACTATAATCAGAGGAAGACAGCCACATATATCGTCCGATTCCAGAGAGAGAGAGAGAGCGAATACATGTATAAATTTTGGGTGGTGGCAGAGAATCAGAAATGCTTGAGCTACAGACAGGCAGTAAAAAAGTTGGCAGATCTCAAAGCTGTAATCCAGTGTCCACAGACCTGTGACAGATAAAAGATACAGGGTGAAACACACTGACACTCCAGACTGAGAGGAGGAGCTCAGAACACTTCCCATGTGAGGATACGTGCACCAGCTTTGCCTTCAAGATAACATCTATAGAAATCCATAGAAAACATGGATGGTTTATCCACTTACTTCATCCTAAGTCTTGTCATTCTTTATAGAATAGTTTTAAGGGATAATGTGCACTCATGATTTGAGTTGAAAAGACCGTTGCTTTTGACCTTTGCATTCATGTCAAGTTCTTTATGCATTTTTTCATTCCACTGCCCCGTGTCTCACTTTTTCTAGAGCGCATCCAGTAGACACTACACAGGAGAGGAACTGACCCTTCGCAAACACCCATCCTCTTTAGTTACTGTTGCTTTGTCCGACAAGCCATGCGCTCTCACGCCACACATCATGTTCTCACGCACAATTTTTCAAGTTCAATTTCATCAACGTTAATCTACTAACTCCCCTGACTGCTTTGTCAGACAAAATGGTGGATTCAGGGTTATGATTGGTCAGGTCGCCTGCCAATCAAACTGTGAAGGGTCACATGACAATGACAACATGATAAATGTAGTATGACTGGATATGTAATGCTATACACACATTATATATTATTGTAACGGTCATGAAATACTTATTCAAAAATAGTGCCCACAGAGAATGTGAGTTCTTTTCTCATAAATATGAATACGGTCTACATGTAGACAAGACAGATCACGAATAAGATCTAGGAGATCTACAGCAATGTGTTTAAATGGAGAGCTGTTGGAAACTTTGCTTAAATATCCTGATTTTTTTACAGAGTAGATCTCTTCTAACAATCTCATTTGTCCTCTAGAGTTTCTGAAGAGATCTCAGTAATGCCTCGAACTACGCTTAGATTTATCAAGAAGATACGCTGAAAACTTCACTTCATTATAAACTTAAATATTAAAAAATATGATAAAAGAAAATTGTCTTTCTACATAAAGCCGCTTTAGCTGTCTGAATGAGCAATAAAATGCCTAGGTTTTTCTTAAAGAAGACCTATTATGCTTTTTTACATTTTCAGCTTTCTTTAGTGTGAACTGTTGTTGTTTTAGCATGAAAAAGGTCGGCAAAGTTGCAAAGTCACTCCAAAGGGAGTTCTTCTCTATGTCAGTGCACACTGTTTCTGAACTGGAATACCTCGATTCCTCATTTAAATAATTCCCGCCCAAGACAAATGCAAAATAAAGGGAATGAGGCCTGGTTGAGTTGTGCTAGTACTGTGTTGAAACTGTGTTGAGCAATGTAATTTTTTTACACGGATGCTCTTGTATATGCACAGTAGAACGCAAAGCCTTTCAAAGTGTACTTCATTTGATTCGTACAAATACACAGGCGTTCAACACATGCGCAGTTTTGATCAATCTCTCACCACGAGTTACAACCCATCTAAAGACCTTTGAATTCTGTCATGCTAGAGTTGTATAAATAAGGGTACTTTCTAACCTCTTCCCACAATCTGACGTCTATGTAGGCCTCCATCGTCGCTGTAGCTTGTGTGCGTTTCAGTCTGTTCTGTTTATGTAGATCCCTTTCGAAAGTCGGATTTGCTACACGGAGGCATTCCCCATAGCGTATTTGACGCAGTGTCTCGTTCCCTGTTCTCAGGGAACCATGGTTACATGTGTAACCGGAGACGTTTTTCTACCTTGTGAATGGACAGCCCCTGAGCACGGATGCCACCTTGTGGATAAACTGATTACTGCAAAAAATTAAATGCGCATGTGCAAAAATGTACAAAAATATATAAAAATTCGGCAGTGCATGTACAGCATGTGTACTCTTCTGATGACAAAATCACGTGCACTGTATGTCGACCCTCGAGTACGTGTAAAAAGTGAACTATACTTTCTGCTTAAGGGGCATGACTTTTCTTGATCATGTTCAAAGCGGTTGACCAATTACAACACACTGGTCCAGCCCACCAATCAGAGCACATTGCACTTTTGGGAAGGAGGGGATTTATAGAGACAGGAGCTAAACAGAGCAATACTGACAACAATGTAAAATATGTGAAAATAATGTGTTTTTGAACATTCAAGCATGAAATGCATTCTAGAAGATCCCAAAAACAAATCTAAAACTTTGAATAGGTCACCTTTAACCCGTTTTCCTCTCATCAGGTTTTTAAGTTCTGTTATGTAGGCCCAAGACATGGTCTGCCCCCCTTGGCTCCTTGAACTCCTGCTTTTTTTTTTTTTTTTTGTCTCATGTACAAAGCCTTACATAAACATACAACGTTTTACAGCAGTCAAACAGAAGCCCAAATGAAGACATAGTATAGCTCTTTATAAGTTCTTCCAAATAGATTTTTCATGTGCGTGTTCTTGATTGCTACTTTGTCACCCCAGATTTAACATCCTTTTTTCAATGGCTGCTCTCTACAAGGCTAGGAATTGTGAGTTTTAAAAAGAGTTCGAAGTAATGAAAAGCGAGGAAGATAGAAAACGGAATGAATTCATGAAAGCCTGAGTGGAGAGTTCACTTCCTCAGAAGAGGAGAGGCGAGTTCTGAATAGATGAATCTCTGAGTGCAAGGTTCTCGTGTTATGGGTTGGCGGCCCTGTTGTCAGGAGGCAGGTTCGTTTAATGCATCCTGGGTATTGATTCTTTCCCACTCTAAATGTAGGGGACATGCCTTTTTATTAAAGTAAGCAGCTGGTCAATGGGCCTAACCAGTAATGGGAATTGACTTTCTGCTAATTACCCAAATGCAGAGCATTAATGCAGCTTCATAATGGAAAAGAAGCACTTTAAACCTCGAGATGGTGTGTAAAATTTGAAAGATCCACTGCTCTTTCCTTTTTTTCTCCTGTTTTTGTGGCTCTGGCTTGTATAAATACTAAAATTCACTCCTATATATATATATACAGTACTGTGCAAAAGTTTTAGGCAGGTGTGAAAAAATGCTGTAAAGTAAGAATGCTTTCAAAAAGAAACTTGGTAATAGATTATATTTATCAATTAACAAAATGCAAAGTGAGTGAACAGAAGAAAAATCTAAATCAAATCCATATTTGGTGTGACCACCCTTTACCTTCAAAACAGCATCAATTCTTCAAGGTACACTTGCACAAAGTCAGGGATTTTGTAGGCATATAGTTAGGTGTATGATTAAACAATTATACCAAACAGGTGCTAATGATCATCAATTCAATATGTAGGTTGAAACACAATCATTAACTGAAACAGAAACAGCTGTGTAGGAGGAATAAAACTGGGTGAGGAACAGCCAAACTCAGCTAACAAGGTGAGGTTGCTGAAGACAGTTTACTGTCAAAAGTCATACACCATGGCAAGACTGAGCACAGCAACAAGACACAAGGTAGTTATACTGCATCAGCAAGGTCTCTCCCAGGCAGAAATTTCAAGGCAGACAGGGGTTTCCAGATGTGCTGTCCAAGCTCTTTGAAGAAGCACAAAGAAACAGGCAACGTTGAGGACCGTAGACGCAGTGGTCGGCCAAGGAAACTTACTGCAGCAGATGAAAGACACATCATGCTTACTTCCCTTCGCAATCGGAAGATGTCGAGCAGTGCCATTAGCTCACAATTGGCAGAAAACAGTGGGACCCTGGTACACCCATCTACTGTCCGGAGAAGTCTGGTCAGAAGTGGCCTTCATGGAAGACTTGCGGCCAAAAAGCCATACCTCCGACGTGGAAACAAGGCCAAGCGACTCAACTATGCACGAAAACACAGGAACTGGGGTGCAGAAAAATGGCAGCAGGTGCTCTGGACTGATGAGTCAAAATTTGAAATATTTGGCTGTAGCAGAAGGCAGTTTGTTCGCCGAAGGGCTGGAGAGCGGTACACGAATGAGTGTCTGCAGGCAACAGTGAAGCATGGTGGAGGTTCCTTGCAAGTTTGGGGCTGCATTTCTGCAAATGGAGTTGGGGATTTGGTCAGAATTAATGGTATCCTCAATGCTGAGAAGTACAGGCAGATACTTATCCATCATGCAATACCATCAGGGAGGCATCTGATTGGCCCCAAATTTATTCTGCAGCATGACAACGACCCCAAACATACAGCGAAAGTCATTAAGAACTATCTTCAGTGTAAAGAAGAACAAGGAGTTTTGTTAATTGATAAATATAAACTATTAACATGTCTATTTTTGAAAGCATTCTTACTTTACAGCATTTTTTCACACCTGCCTAAAACTTTTGCACAGTACTGTATATATATATATATATATATATATAGTTGTTGTTAATTAATGTGGGTTGTAGTTTGGTCAGTTTGGTCTAGTGTTACCTAGAGATACAGTGTTTATTCTAAGCCAGTGCTTGTTCACAATTAGACGTTTCTCATTTATTAAACAACTATGCCGAAAACAAGCACCATTTTCTAACTCCATCAGTACCGGAAAGCTAATTATAAATCTATCCATTTTAACATTCTGCATGTGAATTAGTTGGTAATATATACAAGTTAGTACTTTAAAGGCACAATATGTAAGATTTGTATATTAAAATATCCAAAACTCACTTGCACAGTGTTATATAGTTTTCGTTGCTGCTGTGTACTTACATCATCCTAAATGTTTCAAAGAATTTGTAAATTCAGAGAAAATCTAAATTTTAAGTAGTGCCCGTTCCTCTCTTGTCACTTGCGCCTGTCAGTGACATAATATCTGCGTTATCCCTGGTTTCCGCTTTCACTGCATAGCATGGTAACATGCTGCATAACATCTAGCGGCACGCTGTTGTTGTTTCATTCAAACATTGTGGACCATGACAAGCAAACTTATATAAGGAGAAATAAAATGAGGATCAATATATCCGTGGCAAATTTTGCGATCTGGCATGTTATTAGACAAGGTAAGCAAATGTAGGCTACATAAGACTAATCAAAGTTATATAGCACAACACGATGGAATATGATATTCTAATGTTGATCCCATAAACACTATTAGGTCCATCGGCATGACGACATGTTCCATGTTCCATTCATCAAACTACGCCTTTGTTATTGTTTTCAAGAGTTTAGCGACCCCTAGTGGCAAAAAATACAGACTGTGCCTTTAACTTGAAAAAAAAGTCAATTTGTAGCCTCACGTGTGCAGGATTTGCTCCTTTCACTTATTATAACTGTCAAAATATAATAATATTTATAATACTAATGTTCAATTAGGCCTGCAAGATAAACATTTTGATAAACAAAAAAAAATGTCTGTCTAGTACTGAATGCGTAACATAATATGAGTTTCTCCGAACTGTGTGCTGAAGTAACAGGAGAACGGCAACAATGAAGATGCATGAAAGTTTGTCTCAGTACATAACCTTGGCCAGATCATGGGAAGGAAATATTCAGTGTGTGAAGACCTTAAATTATATGTCTGTGATCCACAAAGAGATTAAATGGGCATTAGCCGTTATTTATTATTTAAACAGGTGTCTGAATCAAGCCAGTGTGTCCTGTGGTTTAGCAGGCTAACATCCCATAGCCGTTCCATATTAGCATGCATGAAAGCCTGTTAGCTTTGGCAAAGAGGCGTTACCACATGCAAGTGTACTTTACTGAATAGGCATGTTTTCATTTGCTACAAGAGCAATAGAACAATAGAAGTGGTGTGAGTGTGTGATACATACACCACTTTTATTATAAATACAGGGTTTTTTATATACAGTAAATATACACTTTTGCAAAAAAGTACAAAAGAAGGACTTAAAAATCTAGTCAAATCACAATAAATGTTCCACCAATGGTCTATCATCATTTATTCCAAACCCATATTCTTTCTTATATCGATTGCTTAATGTCCTCATTTGTAAGTCACTTTGGATAAAAGCGTCTGCTAAATGACTAAATGTAATTGTATATCCCTCCCAACTTTATTTTAGATGCTTTGATTTGAAATGTCAAAAACTATTTAAGGGATAGTTCACCCAAAAATGATCAAATAATTTCTTTCTTATGTCGAACACAAAAGAAGATATTTCGAAGAATTTCGGTAACCAAACAGCTGATGGGACTTCCATAGTACAGTATATCCAAAAAATACTATGGAAGTCAATAGGGTTTCTTCTACATTCTTCTAAATATCTTCTTTTGTGTCCAACATAAGAATGAAATTCATACAGTTTTGGAACAACTTTGAGGGTGAGTAAATGATGACAGGTTTTGTGTGAACTACGCCTTAAATGTGGTATTTAACCTAAATTTCAAAGTTTACATTTTTCATCTAAGCTAATATCTCTCACGCTGAGAGGTCTCGTCGCAGACTATTTGCATGTCTGGCTGAGGTTTTCTTTCTCCATAAAAATAAATATGGGCAGAAATGTCATTACAGTACTGGTTGAGTTCTTTTCGTTCTTTCAGCTTCACTCTGATCCCTTTAACAAAGATTTATGACGATCACAAATGGAGCTCAACAGCTTTTAAACAGCAAAACGGTGACCATATATTCCAACAAATGTGGAAATTTCGTACTAAAGCAGCAGCAATAACAACACGCATAGCATGGTGATGTTTAGGCATCTGTATTCCTTGACACTGTCAGAGATTGCAGCAGATGAATGGACGGCCCAAAGTGCCGTGCACAAAAATGTCTCTCTACGTTTTGTCTGCCTTATTCAGATGTAAATTTCCTTCCTTTCTCTGGGGTGTGGAGGAGGGTGGAAGGTTGTGGGGGCCAGTCTGAAAAATCTACCCCAAATTGAAATGTCAATAGTAATTTTTGGCATACTGGAACCTTTAAGAGTCAAGAGTCTTCCTTGGAGTGAAGAGAGAGAGAGAGCACTCGTCCTCTGGGAGTTGATGTCTTCTTGACGGACATGCTGAAATACCAGGGAATACTACCTTCTTTAATGGATTGATGAATGAGCTTTACTGCCCTTCTCCCCACAAGCATGTCTGGAAAGCGGTGAATGCTGATGGTATACATTCATTCATTTCACATTCAGCTGGATCTGTTTCTCATTAGGGGTGACTGTCCTGAAGTATCACAGTTTATAACTTATCCTGCACCAAATGTGCTGTTCTAATCGATCTGACTTGTTTTGTTGATAAAAACAGATGGAAAAAAATCTCATAGACTTACACTGATGGAGTGACCTTGGTCATAAAAACAATGACAACAAAAAAATCTTTTAAACTTTTAGTAGGGCCAGAAAGCAAAACTCCCAGCTGAACAGCATCATGACAAATAAATCAATGTGTCTACTTACATTTTTAATTTTAGTTGATCTGATGATCTGACCAATCATAACCCAGAATCCGCCATTTATTCTGACAAAGCAGTCAGGGGAGTTAGTAGATTAACGTTGGTGAACGTAAACCTCAAAAATTGTGCTCTTGAAACAACATTCCTTCTGATGTTCATTCATGTTTATTTGATGCTATAAATGAACTAGTATGAAGAGATGATCGGTTCTACAGGAGGAGCTACAGCGATCTGTCACGTCACATTAAAGAGACACTATATAAGGGGGCGTGTCTTTGCGAAGGGTCATTTATAATTAACAGTTTATGAAGTGAAAGAAAATACATTATGCCAAATTAGTTTTATAATGCATTATAGTGATACATAATTTAAATGAATATCATTGGTGTGTAGTTGGTACAGCTTTTAACTGATTATTAACAGCTCTTTAAATTTACCTGTTGAAGTTGATTATAGTTACGTATACTATGGGGCTGATGAATGCTCGTATCTGATTGGTTAAGGAATGTTCCAAGGGAAATGCACGGCTAAAGTAGTTCTTGACCGCATTACAGTTCTATATCACATTATTTCAATAGATCCTACAGCCTACAAGCGCAAAAGAAACAAATCCCACATCGACACTGACAAAGAAAATAAATATAGTGAACAATAAGATGAAAACTACAAATTATTGTCTTCTTTTTTGCCACAAAATACATAATATTGTGTCCTGAAAGTGCATACTGTCTCTTGCTCTCTCTCTCTCAGATTCAAAATTGCTTTATTGGCATGACTGTAAATAATACAATGTTGCCAAAGCTTGGAATACATACATAAAATAATAATAAAACCAATAAAACCATCGAAATAATAGAGGAAAATACCATAACTTAAACTTAAATAAACAGTGTAACAAATTAGAACATGTCTGAAAAATTGATAAGACGGTGTTTTCATTACGATTCAAAAGTTTGGGGGTCAGTATGGGTTGTTTTTTTAAAAGAAATTAATACTTTTATTCAGCATAGATGTATTAAATTGATCAAAAGTGACACTATAGACAGTTATAATGTTGCAAAAGCTTTATATTTCAAATAAATGCTGTTCTTATGAACTTTCTATTCATCAAATAATCCTGAAAAATATTGTACACCACTGTTTTCAACATTGATAATAATAATAATTGTTCTTGAGCAGCAAATCGGCATATTAGAATGATTTCTGAAGGATCATGTGACTTTGAAGACTGGAGGAATGATGCTGAAAATTCAGCTTTGATCACAGGAATAAATTACATTTTACAATATATTCAAATAGAAAACTGTTATTTTAAATTATGAAAATATTTCACAATATTACTTTTTTTGCTGTATTTTTATCAAATAAATGAAGCCTTGGTGACCTCTTTTAAAAACAATAAAAAATCTCACTGTTGAAAAACGTTTGGCCAGGAGTGTACAATGATCAGTTTATCTTATTTTGTATAATAATCAGGAACAACTACATTTTTTAACCATACAGGCAAAACAAACAACAACAACAACAACAAAAAAAGCTTGAACTTGAGAAGAACATGGAGGGAGGGGGGGGGGGGGCACTTGAAACCTTATTGCAGCTTTGGGAGGCCTTGACATTCTTTATTTTCAAGTCCATAGCAAATGGCCTTCAAATATTGATTTTGATGTCTGGGCAAATTGCCCAGAGTTATGTGTGTCCCCTTTTATCAAACCAGCACAGCCCACACAAAACTCCATTCCACATAAAATGGATCACCGGGCTGATTATGGTGAAGTATGAATGGAGAGGGATGATACATCAGCCATCGAGGATACAGATGCACACAGACACTAAGCCGAGACGGATCGTTTCGTGTGCATGCGTGTATATCTGTTTGCTTATTGGCTTGTTTGCTTACATAAATAAAAACCAAATCCCTTCTCATAGTGTCTTTTTTTATATATAGCTCAAGCTTAAGGTTTTCACTCGCATTCAGTTTGAAATCTGTCAACGAAAAAAGAAATTTTGGTGTCCAATCTATATTATTTTGCATTTTAATACGATTTTTTAAATTGCAAACACCTTCACCTTCAAATTATTATGAAGCATACTATGTAAGCTTAAAGTGCGATCTGTGATGGAATACAAAAAGTTCAAAGTGTGGTGGCCCACCATTTTTTAGCTCATTAGTTCATGATGTCCGCCGCACCACATGCTCATAAACACACACTAGACAGATGGAGACAAAAGCTCAGCATCATGCCTGCAGACATCTTTAACCCCTCTGTACTGCCATTACATACTAATGAGATTACATGAACTGTGCTGGTTTTGGGAGGATTAGAAGAGTGTGAAGGGGAAGAATATGCCGGCTTTAAGAAAACTAATATGGTTTTGTTATAGTAGTAGAGTTGTGCATGGCTACATCGATGTCAACCTTGTGTGTTTTGTCATTTCAATATGGCTACTCCTCTCTGCTCTCATGAATCCATAATACATATATCCTTTATGACAAAAGGGCCTTGACTTAAGAGATATTTCACAATGGTTTGAACCCTGGCTCGCATACATTACCGTTAATGAGGCTAGAGAACAATGTAAATACATCAATCTCGTCAATGTAATTATGTTCTCTCAGCCCTGGAATAAAAAAGAGAGAGATTACATGGAGCCCCTGCTGATTAAATTAATTATGCTAATAAACTCTTGGTCTCCCATAGGTATTAATGAGCTGTATATATGAAGAGTGACTACTATACTTAATGCAACTCTGAAATTAACCTCATAAACAGGGTTTTGAATATGTCTACAATTCAACAGTTCATTCGGTCTTCAAATTAGATTCTTCAATTTAAATATAAATACATTTAACATTTACATAAGAAAACACTGAGATTAGATAGATGGATAGATAGATAGATAGATAGATAGATAGATAGATAGATAGATAGATAGATAGATAGATAGATAGATAGATAGATAGATAGATAGATAGATAGATAGATAGATAGATAGGCAGACAGACAGACAAACAGATGTATAGACAAACAGACAGTCAGACAGACAGATATATAGACAGATAGACAGACAGTCAGACAGACAGATAGATAGACAGATAGACAGTCAGTCAGATAGACAGACAGACAGACAGATAGATAGACAGTCAGTCAGATAGACATTCAGACAGACAGACAGACAGACAGACAGATAGATAGACAGATGGACAGACAGTCAGATAGACAGTCAGACTGATAGATGGACAGATAGACAGTCAGTCAGATAATAGATAGATAGATAGATAGACAGATAGACAGACAGTCAGATAGACAGACAGACAGATAGATAGACAGACAGACAGACAGTCAGATAGACAGTCAGTCAGATAGTAGATAGACAGACTGACAGTCAGTCAGATAGACAGTCAGACAGACAGTCAGACAGACAGTCAGATAGACAGTCAGTCAGATAGTCAGATAGATGACAGATAGATAGATAGATAGATAGATAGATAGATAGATAGATAGATAGATAGATAGATAGATAGATAGATAGATAGATAGATAGATAGGCAGACAGACAGACAAACAGATGTATAGACAAACAGACAGTCAGACAGACAGATATATAGACAGATAGACAGACAGTCAGACAGACAGATAGATAGACAGATAGACAGTCAGTCAGATAGACAGACAGACAGACAGATAGATAGACAGTCAGTCAGATAGACATTCAGACAGACAGACAGACAGACAGACAGATAGATAGACAGATGGACAGACAGTCAGATAGACAGTCAGACTGATAGATGGACAGATAGACAGTCAGTCAGATAGACAGTCAGACAGATAGATAGACAGATAGACAGACAGTCAGATAGACAGATAGATAGACAGATAGACAGACAGTCAGATAGACAGTCAGACAGATAGATAGATAGATAGATAGATAGATAGATAGACAGATAGACAGACAGTCAGATAGACAGACAGACAGATAGATAGACAGACAGACAGACAGTCAGATAGACAGTCAGTCAGATAGTCAGACAGATGACAGATAGATAGATAGATAGATAGATAGATAGATAGATAGATAGATAGATAGATAGATAGATAGATAGATAGATAGATAGATAGAAAGATAGACAGACTGACAGTCAGTCAGATAGACAGTCAGACAGACAGTCAGACAGACAGTCAGATAGACAGTCAGTCAGATAGTCAGATAGATGACAGATAGATAGATAGATAGATAGATAGATAGATAGATAGATAGATAGATAGATAGATAGATAGATAGATAGATAGATAGATAGATAGACTGACAGTCAGTCAGATAGGCAGACAGACAGACAGACAGTCAGACAGACAGGTATATAGACAGATAGACAGTCAGACAGAAAGACAGACAGTCAGATAGACAGATACAGTCGGTCAGACAAACGACAGATAGATAGAAAGACAGTCAGTCAGTTAAACAGTCAGTCAGACAGACAGATAGATAGATTGACAGACAGACAGTCAGATAGACAGATAGACATTCAGTCAGATAGTCAGACAGATGACAGATAGATAGATAGATTGATAGACAGATAGATAGACAGACAGACAGTCAGTCAGATAGACAGTCAGATAAATAGACAGATAGTCAGATAGACAGTCGTTCAGATAGACAGACAGACGACAGATAGATAGAGTAAGACGGACAGATATACAGTCAGTAAGACACACAGACAGTCAGACAGTCAGATAGCCAGACAGACAGTCAGATCGCCAGACATACCAATAGATGGACAGACTCTGGTAGACAGATAGACAGCCAAATTGACAGTCAGACAGACAGATAGATAGACTGAAATACAGATAGACAGTCAGATAGATAGACAGAGGCAAATAGACAGATGGTCAGATAGACAGAGGCAAACAGACAGACAGACAGAAAGTCAGTAATATGTAATATGTAATATCTCTGTTCCTGGTTCAGTTCCAGTTCAGTGTGGTTTGGACAGTAATTCACAGGAGTGTGAAGTGATGGATCTCCTCAGGCTTTGATTGATCTGTGGCAACATAATCAATAATATTGTACTAGCAACAAAATGCTGTGAGGGTTTTTCATGGCTGAGGAGCTCCCGTTAGTAACTTGTAGGATATGCTGCCATCTTGTGATGACTATAGGTCCATGATCTTGGAATGAAATGTTTATATTAGTTTACTTATGTTTATATTTCACAGAATTCACACATACAATATTTTCCTGATGAAGAATTGTTATAAACTTTTCCAAAAAAGTAGAAAATAAACATCTTCTCATAACATCCACGCAGGTGTTAAAAAATAATTATAGTAATTCAAACTCCCTCTGTGGGTTATATGAAAAGGGGCATCAGTAATTGTTTCTCAATACCTTAATTAGTTGATATTGACAATATCACTGTAAACCTGCTGCAGATTCAGTCAGCGTGAGATAATGCTAAAAATTGTATTATTTTTATTTTATTTTATTTATTTTTGCTGTGATAAATCCCATGAATTGATTTTAGGTTTGCACACTATCACACTATTCCTTATTATTCCTTAAACAACAACAACCACAAAATCTTTTTTTCTTATTTAAAAATGCCAATGCAAATGCAAGAATGATGCATATGTAAAATGTAGGCAAATATACACAAGTGTCTCTGTATGTAGGTTTATACTTTGGGATATATCTGGAAGAAAAAAAAACATTCGTAAATAAAGTAAAAATGTTCTTCATAAAAAAAGATTTATGTATAAAAGAGATCCGATTTATTATTATATATATATATATATTATATATATATATATATATATAATATATATATATATATATATTATGTGTGTGTGTGTGTGTGTGTGTGTGTGTGTGTGTAATTTAAAGAAAATAATTTAAATCTCATTTATTTATATGTTTTTGATTTCACAGTGTTTCACAAACTGAAATGAAACAGCATGTTTAGCTGCTATATATGCCACTCAAAAGAGTGTAAAACTCGATGGAATGATAATCTACTTTTCTGACACATAATGGCTCCTGTACCTGTAGGAATGCGCGCTTGTGTGACAGGAAATGCAAATAAGGTAAACTCGAGGAACGTCACTGAGGCAAAGCGACCAATCAGAGCGCAGGTTTTGTCACTCGTATCGAGGAAGTGGAAGATGCACTGAACGCACGCCCGACTTCAGTATCTGTAAATTCTTCATGATCACTCACGGATAACCTCGCTCAGAAGTGATGGACTGGTCAGAAGGAGATGGAGTAAGAGAGAAAAATGTTGTATTCTCTTTGGTTTCATCGTTAGAGGGATTTATAAGGCCGGTTAAGCTAACTTAGCATCTTCTGCTAACTGCTCACCTGTGTGTACTTGTGTTCGTGCTGATCGATTCCAGTCCCACTCTAAATCATATACATACAATCATTAGATTTGACCTATTAAACAAACCATGCCACGATCATTGCCTTTAACAAGCTATTATTGAACACAAATGTGGGCTAGATATTGAACATGGGTTAATGGTTACTGCAGTTTTAGCTAAATAGAAGGTTTTATTTCTTTTTAGCGAATTGGAAGGTTAAATCGTCAGATTCAAAGTTCAAACCCTCACTAGAAGGAAGTAAACCAGTTGTCAGCACGTGCTGAATTGAACGAAATTCATCCCATAATTGCTGACATTTATTTACTTATTTGCTCATTTAAAAAGTTTCACACATAAAGAAAAATAATTCCGATGATACATACTTAACATAAAGAGTAAAGACCTGTCAGTCTTCTGGAAAAATCTGTTTTATTTTACATGCAGAGGGTCTTTTCCTCATGGGCACTGCCTTGTTAATGTCACATGACCAGCCTTGCCATGCACTTGTTACAACAACAACAACAACTATAAATTTAACCAACAATAAGTTTGCACTTTCCATCAGTTTCCGTCCATTAACCAATTTAATTATCGCAAACCTTTTGCATTTTGTGTTAACCTTGAAATCAGTCAATAATAGCCTCTATTATAATGTTTTTACAGTGCCACTCCCATGGTCACATGGGTGACAGTTGCCATGGACACGGCGGTGGCCACTCCCACAGCCACGGTCATGGAGGACCTGGTTTTGGTGGTTTCATGCCCGGCAACTTCCACGGCCAGCTCAGCCCGGGACCTCTTGATTCTACGCAGCAGCCGAGGAAGTTCTCACACCCCGAGGACAGCAGTTCCTGGGATATTGTCAAAGCAACACAGTGAGACTTATTCCCTTGACATGCAATAAACACAATGGGATTACACTTTAGTATCACTGGGAATAATTAACAGCTGGAGATTTTATTAAGATGCCCTGGAGATTTTTGGGCGGCGCTGTGTACTGAAATTATTTGTGTAATTCTATGAATTAGTTTAAAGGGTTAAAAATGACTTTCAGAAATGAAAGTTATCCCATAATTTACTCACCCTCAAAACATCCTAGCTGTATATAACTTTCTTCATTCAGTCAAACACAGTCAGAGTTATATAAAAAAATATTCTGGCTCTGCCAGGCTTAATAATGTGACCATTATGTAATACCATTAAAATATTAAGTGATTGTAGTTTATGATTATGAAAATTTTCTTACAAAAACGCATTGCTTTGCTTCAGAAGGCCTTTATTAACCTCCTGGAGCCGTATGGATTACTTTTATGATGGATGGATGTGCTTTTTTGGGCTTCAAAATCTCAGTTACCATTCACTCCCATTGTAAAGCATGGAAGATCCAGAATATGTTTTAATATAACTCCGATTGTGTTGAAATAAGAAAGTCATATACACCTAGGATGGCTTGAGGGTGAATAAATCATGGGATCATTTTCATTTTTGGGTGAACTATCCCTTTAACCATGAATCTCAAATTCCATTCCATAATCTTTTTTAAAATAACGATTTTAATATTTATATGATCAAATTTTGTGATTTGCTTGACAATTGCATTATTCTCAATGGTGCTTCTCATTTAGAAAAAATCCATTCACAATTTTACAGGATTTTTTAATTATTGGAGGGAAATTGTTCAAGTGCTTTATTGACACAATGCAAAGAAATCTTAACGTTCCTAAAAGTGTGTTTTTGACAGTCTTTGTGAGATTCCCTCTTAAACATTTTAGTGGCATTTCAAGCATCCAGTAAACGCATTGCATTTCTCACTCTGACATCTAGCTGATCAGTAGTGAATAGAAAGATTGTGTAAAACAGGTCATTAATCTTCCTTTTGTAGAGAAGCAGACAAAACTTGAGGGATATTGTAGAGTACAAATACAGGATACGATTGTGCTTTTGTAGAATCTGGCTTTCTATTAACTCAAGCACCATCCATATCTGTTGTCTCACCTGCAGGCTTCACACTGCTCAAATAGTTCATTTCCATTAGAGGATGCATATCTTTTTTTACAACTTGTTCAGGCACAGAACCTGAAGTGTATGTGGGTATACACATAATGCAAAAATAAAAAGCATTTTTCTATTATTTTTTTGAAATTGTAGGTTTGGTGCTCTCGAGAGGTGTAAAGAACTTGTAGAGGCTGGTTATGACGTCAGGCAGCCTGACAAAGAGAATGTTACTCTGCTCCATTGGGCCGCCATCAATAATCGAGCAGATATTGTCAAGTAAGATTTGACCATTTATATGTTTCTGTTGTTTAATGCCTTTTTCAAGGAGTTATCAGTTGATTTAGGTAAATGTCCTAGGTAGAGCTGCACGATTCTGCATAAATTGATGACGATTTTTTTTTTGTTTGAACTAGAGATCGCGATTCTCCCACGATTCTGAATAGACATCTAAACAAAATAACATGATTTGCTAGAGTTTCTGACAAATTTTAATCTAAATTTAAATTTGAAAAAAAAAGTTTGAGTGAATGATTCAATGACTTGTTTCATTACTGAAATGAATCTCATGAGTGAATGATTCAATGACAAATACATTTTTTTTTTTTACACACTTTTCGCCACCTACTGGTGTAACAATTTAGTTGAGAAAATCTTTATTTGAAGCGTAAAGTTACTTTAAAAAGGTGATTTGTTTTTTGTTTTTTTT
Source organism: Opsariichthys bidens (assembly GCA_037194245.1). NCBI lineage: Eukaryota > Metazoa > Chordata > Actinopteri > Cypriniformes > Xenocyprididae > Opsariichthys > Opsariichthys bidens. The sequence continues at coordinate 26,206,373 of CM074280.1, read as the reverse complement.
GACCGATTCCGTAGATATTAGTGTTTATATTCAAACTATAAACATTTATCCCGGTATTTCTGTGATAATTTGAATGTTTGTAACACCGAAATAGGGATATTATGTGATTGAAAAGACTGTTTTTGAAGATGTTTGGGTCAGCGGTAGCACCAACGCAGATTTGAATCTCCCGCCGTGATCGATCGTTCTTGTCAATGGTTTAATAGACGTAGCCGAATCATTAAGCAAAAAGATCACGTGGGTGTTTAAATCGAGTTTGCAATCATTTAATGATTAATCGTGCAGCTCTACTTCAAGGTTATGCATCACTTTTAAATGTTCTAACTCACATCACTGGACGTTATTAAATCTGTTCTTTTTTGTATGCATATGTTCTGCTGTGTTTTATAGGTACTACATATCTAAAGGTGCCGTCTTAGATCAACTAGGCGGTGATCTGAATTCTACTCCACTCCACTGGGCCATACGGTGAGATACATTCTCAGTTGAAATAGTGATAATTTTGCAATGACATAAAATATTGGAACATGTCCTGTTTAATGGAATGAACTACATCTGTATGATCTTGAGGAGCGCTGATATCTGATTTCATACATCATACAAGTCACCAGAATTCTAGTCTAGTCAGTGAAAAATGGCTTGGAAAAATTCTAGCAGTATTTGCTGGAAATGCCTCTTGACAGTGTTCTATATCTCCGAATGTTGTTCTTTGTCACCTCTGAACAGACAGGGTCATTTGTCTATGGTGATTCAGCTGATGCGTTATGGAGCTGATCCATCATTACCAGATGGTGAAGGGTATCGCGGTCTCCATCTGGCTGTGCTTTTCCAGCATATGCCCATCGCCGCCTACCTAATGGCCAAAGGACAGGTGTGACACAAACACAGTGACATTTAAATACCGGTTGAAGGTTTTAATAAAAACTGTGTAATGCAGTTGAATAAACTTCTTGTTATTGTTTTTTATTTTTTTATTTTTTTTTATAGGAAGTGGATTTACCGGACATAAATGGACAGACCCCACTGATGTTGGCGGCACAAAAAATCATTGGGTAAGACGTACAGTTGACTCAATCAAGGTCTGAAATAATTATAATTTTTTTTATTACACTGGCCAATCATTATTTACTACATCTGCCATTCACCATTAAACTGTATATTTATTTATTTATGTTGGAAATTAAATCTTTTATTCAGCATGGTTGCATTAAATTGTAAATTGATAAAAAGTGAAAAAGACATTTACAATGTTAAAAGATTGAGTTTGATAATGGGTAGAAAAAAAAGATACAAAGTCAATATTTTCCAGATAGAAGTATAATATTTACTTTGGCTTTAGTACAGTAACATAGTCAGTTATAAAAGTCACTTATTTAATTTTACAAACATCATAATATCACAATTTTATCAAAAGTGACGGTAAAGTCTTCTACTGAACATTTTCAGTTTTTTAAATAAGTGCTGTTTGTTTGAATTCTCTATTGATCAACTGATTTTGAAAAGATGTGTTATGGTTTCCAATTTATCAATTTGCAGCAATAATATTTTCATATTCAGACCTTTATTTTGAAATGTCGATGAACATGACAAATCATGAAAGTTTGGTAGAAACCTGTTTGTGTTCATGCTAAGATTTCAATAGATAATGTTCATTCAATTTTTTTGAGGGGAAAAAAAGGTCTAAAAAAGTTTAGAAATATTAAAAGACAAAAACAAACAATCGCCATTTGTGATGTAGCGGTGAGCCGTTACCCACATACATGTTTCTTTTATGTGTTCATTACTGGTTGAATTCATATCAAATTCTGACAAATACTTCCCATACTACTTCTATATAGGATGTCTGCTTCATAAATTGTATGTAAATTCTGAAAATATGTGGTTCAGATCACTCAAACCATAAATGGTAATGGAGGTGCCCTTATATGATCAGTAATGGGGCTTGGTTGTCATCTAGTGGAAACGTTTGGTACTGCGCCCAAACAAAATCTCACTGAAAGCTCATTTTTTGAGATATCAACCTAAAATTTGGAACACAGCTTCGGATTTTCTTGCAGTAAAAAACATATTTTATATAAAAAATGATATTTTTTTATTATGATAGACTTAATCTTCTATAACTTTTTTTCTGTTCCGCTCACATTTATTTCACTTCTACAATAATCTGCCAGATGTCTTCTTTAAAACATGTGTCTGCATTCCAAAGCATTCTTGAATTACAACCATTTAAGTTTAGATAGTGGATTTTCATGTCTATACAAGAGTTATTTAATAATAATATCAGTAATGTTTGTCATTTTTTCACAATATTACAATTTTTCTTGTATTCTTGTTTTATAGCCATCTTTTCATCTTTTACTGACTCTTGGCGAGTGTGAATTTTAGAGCCTTCACTCAAAACGTCTAGCTCAGATATCTTAAAGTGTATCAAATGTGGCCTGGCTGATAGTGCCTGTCCTGTTGTAGCCTGTGGGCAAACTCTTTCCTGTCATGCTATTTCTCTCTTCTCACACCATGTTGTGGTTTACTGAAACACAGACCTGAGCCCACAAACTTCCTGATAAAGTGCAATGCTTCAGTGAACGCGGTCGATAAAGTGAACAGAAATTCGCCTCTACACTGCGCTGTACTGGCTGGCAACGTCGATTCGGCCCACATCCTTCTGGAGGCTGGAGCCAGCGTCGACCTGGAGAATACCAATGTAAGCAAACACAGACACACTGCAGCTTGGTTCCATTTCAAGGAGGAAGAATCTGATTACAGTTTTATGATTTATGAAAATACTGAAGAAGTGACTTTGTGCTTTGTAACTTTCCACACTGCATTACTCACTAAAGAACGTTGAACTTCTTTGAAACCTCTGTTTAAAAGTCGTTCCTTTGCGAAAGTACTTTAATTCATTGCACGTACATTTTAAACGTTTAATTGCTGGTTATTGCATGTCCATTCACTAAATCCAAAGCTGTAATGAAGCTGCAAAACTAGTTCTAAAGCAGTGACGTTCGATTTGTAAGTTGAGCATTAGCTTGTGTCCTGTGTTTTTGCTGATGATGTTGTGTTATTTCCAGGGTCACACACCCATTGACCTGGCGCACCAGGTGCACAGCCCTCTGCTCATTCACACGCTCGGTGTGGTGAAGACAGAACGAATCAAAGCCAACTCCACATGCCTCAAACTGCTCAACAGATACAAGGTACACTCATGCTCAGACACAGTCCTGCCAAGTTCAACTTTAAGTTTAAACCTTTTTAAATTGGTCTTATTTCAAAAACAAGTGAGTTTCCACAATTAAAATTGATAAAAAAAAAAATCAGGTTTCACTTTGTGATGTTGTAAATCTGGAGTATTCTTCAGATTATTTCGATATTTTGGATTTGAACAAAAAAGCATTTGTGATATAGACATGCCTCGAATTTAAATTAAAAAGATAAATAAAAACAAATTGTAAAATTGTCTGTATTTATATACATTTACTGATTGTATTAATAATTATATTAATTTAATATAATAATTATTATTATTTTCATTTTAAAATAAAATTAGTAGTAAGAATTACAGTAAAAATCAGAAAATTAAAATATAATAATAATAATGTCATTTTAAAATTCATAGTAAAATTAGTGATAATTAATAATTGCCATAAAAGTCATAAAATTAAAATCTCCTATTTATACACATTATTATTTGTTATTATAATTATTATTATTGCTGGATATGATGTGGATGCTATTTTATATGGAAATGGTCTCTAATATTAACAATTATTATTGTTATTAAATGTTTTGGTAAAATAAGTAATTGGTAATAATTACTATAGAATTTGTCTACACATTATTATTATTATTATTATCATTACTAACAAAAACACCATGTATGCTTTTATTATTAAAGTGTAATGTTTATTTTAGATATTATTGTCAAAAAGCAGAACAATATGAATACATTTATTAATAAATGAATAAATAATTATTACTCACATTTATAATCGTAAATCACATTTCCTCAAGACAATGTAAAATAAAGTTGAATAATAAACATCATTGGATAACACTTTATTTTACAGTGTCATTGTAACATGTGTTACATGTAGATGCTGTATTAATAACTATAAATTATGCATAATTACATGCAATTATCCCTAAACCAAACCCTCATCCTAACCCTACAGTAAGATCATGTAGTTAATTATTATTACTCGATATTTAAATGTATAAATACATTGTAACACGGACACCTCAAAATAAAGTGTAACCTTACACTGCATGTGCTTCCTGGTTTTAATGGTTGTATTTGTTACAACTGTTTCAGGCAAACTCACTCTCTCTTTCCCTCACACACACACACACACACACACACACCACTCTCACTAACCTTATTAAGGAAGACGTGAGGCGAGTACTTGAAATCCCAGGGCTGTTTTTAACCTTGAATTAAGCTTTCTGAAACAAAAGCATCCAATTTCTCACATAATGTGTGTTTGGCCCTGGAGAATTCTCCATTTTAGGCTTTTATTAAACAAGAAAATAACATTCCACTTATTCTCTGACCCACATTCCTCTGCCGTAACCCTGATTTTTCACCGCCGTTGAAAAGACTTCATTATTCAAAGTGTGAGTGTGTGGCACTAAGTGTGTGTGGAACTGTGCGTTCGTGTCTGTTTCAGGTGTTTCTACAGTCTGCGTTCAGTGTTGTTGTGGTCGGAGCCATCGGTGCCATATTAGACATGAAGACCGAGTCCTGGTTACTGAAGGGTGTGCTTCTGGCCTGCATCATGGCTGTGATCAACCTCACTTCAAGGTGCCCTTTGACCGCCAACAAACACACGGCCTTTATTGATTCTTTTACGAATAGATTTAAAATGCCTTAATGCTGCAATACAACTCTTTACTTTACATTTTCAAATCGTATGTATTGAATTGAGTAGGATGGGACTGTTTGTAACTAAACACAGATGTATAACATATTCAAACATTTTGTTCACTAAAACTATGCACACCATATTTCACAAAGAAATGATTCTGAATTCTTGACGTTCTCAGGAAAAAACGTTTTATGATTTGTTTGGCAATTTTAACAAGTCTCTATATGAAGGACATTTCAGTTTAAAATCAAATGTATGTTTTGGCAAAAAAATCTCAATTTGTCAGTCTCTTAGCAAAACGGGCGTAAAAAACAGCGTGCAACAATATCGAGTTCCTCACGAGGGCGCTGTAAGCTCAGTGAAGCAGCTCTGTGGAGCCTGAGAGTGCCACTGAAATGTTACAGAGACAAAACAAAAAGATCAGGAGAATCTAAAAGTAGAGCTGTTGTTCTCACTCTTGAACGTGTCCTAACAATGTTGTCCTGTCTGTGCCTGTAGGCAGTTGGCAACGGTGTCGATACGGTCTTTGATTCCCTCGACTGGTCTCATGGCTTCTATCTTCTGGATGGTGGTCACCTGGGGCTTGTGGTTTCTGCCTGATATCCTTGTATAATACACATAACATCACACACACACACACACACACACACACACACATATGTAATACCAGCCATGATTTGTTTTACATAACCACCTCACGTACCACCATATTCAAAGCTCTTCAGAATAAATGCATTCGTTTCACACACAATTTTTGGCTTTCAGGCATCCAGATTAATCCTAAAGACACAACATAAAATAATTTTATAATTACATGGTTCTGTTCTCTGCATTGATCAACCTGATAAAAAGCCACAGTATGTTACTGTATTGAGATCCATTAACACTTTTTGAACTGAGATTTTAAACGGGGGTCTGGAGACCCTCGGTGGGCCGTCAGGGAGTGTTCTGTGGAAATGTTTGGCAAAAAGTGTAAAAATGTCAAAATAAATAATTAATTTGAATTAATACAAAGATTAGATTAAATATGAACCATATGTATAATAAAGCATATTAGAATAAATATATATACAAACATTAGATTATAACAAACATCTAATAATTTGATTGCTATAAAAAATAATACGCATCAGATTAACGTAAACACAGTACTTCAGTAATAATATAAGTAGAAAAGAATAGAATTTTAATATTTTCCAAATAATATTTTAGACCCATTTACAATATAATTTTTTCTCGGTATCAGTTTGATACAATAAACATTTTAGGATGAGGATCATGGATGATCGTATTACGGGGTCTGTGGCATCTAAAAGGTTGAAAACGCCTGCTCTATAGGATTTATTGGACTTTTATATCAGTTTTGTTGTACAAGTTCATTGTTTGAGGAAAATAAAAGCAATCTGTTGGGTGTATGTAAAGGCCTTAACGTACATGCCGTTCACATGAACCCAGCGCTACAGTCCAGATGCTCTTCATGGTCAACATCACAGCCTTACTGTATTACTACCTCCGCTCCTGCAGGACAGACCCTGGGATCGTCAAGGCAACTGAGGAGGAGAAGAAGAAGGTAAGGACTCGCTGTCATTAGCTAGTGAGATGCCGCTATCTGAACGGTCAATAACTGGGCCTGTTACTTGTGGTGAGATTCTGATTGGTTGGTCTGTGGTGAGCTGAGCTGGGTGTACGTGGTGCGATTTTTCCTGTCGTTCAAGTTCGCAGACATTGTTTTACTCTTAGGAGGAATCTCACATAAATCATGGCTGCTCGTATGGTCTCTGCTCGCATTGTGTGAGGCATGGAGGGGGAAAATAATTAGAAATGGCCAAATTATCCCCCGCAATATTTTTTTTTTGATGCTGATACCTTTGTTGTTAGAATGACAAAAAGTTTTAAATGTTACAATTTTAGGCTGTAGGCTATACCGGTTAAACAACGCTCATCAATGTCAAAATGATTGAGATGGCCAATCAAATCAAAGAAGGCGGGCCTCACCGTTCACAGAAGACACACGAATTCCAACGCCACCCTTTAGCAGGGAAAGAGTGTGTTGTAAGATGCAAGAAACTAGATATTTAATATTTGAATGTTGAAACAGAAATGTTCAGTGACCGACAGTAACATCCAGTGATGCAAACTATTCGACATTTTTATAAAATTTCACCGCTTTGAAATTATGATTCATGTCATTCATAATTGAATGTGACGACAAGAAACATTTTGCATTTTTTATATATTAGATATGGGTCATTGACAAATAAGGTCTTTAAAAATGTTAAAAAAACATAATGGAGATAATTAATTTTGAAGTTGTATTAATGTTAACGGTGAGATTATGTGGTTTTTATAATCGATTAACACTGTTTTTGTCATTTTATTACAAGGACTAAATTTGTCAACAAAAAAGTAATTCGATTTAATCAATTTCGGTTTTACCGAATGACTCTTTTGGTTATACTGAATGATGATATTTTCAAACAATGCTAACAGGCTGATATCTAGTAAGCTAAAGGACAATGAATCATTTTATATTTAGTACAAGTTTTTAAATTATTACAACATTTTCCATGTTTTATAGTGGTTGTACCAAATGACGATGTTTCGGGATATGCGTATGAGCAAGTAAAAACATTAATTTTTCAAATAGTTAAGAGAGAGTTAGTTAATTTGCTTCACGACCATGTCATGTGATCTTTTGCAGGCGTCTGAATGATGTCACATCCTGTCACATGATATTGACAACATGACTCGATCCAAAATGTTCCCTTTATATTTGGTTACTCCGAATGACATCAATGAAATTCATTTTTCCGGACATTCATTCATTCTTCATAACAAAGCAACGACGTCTACAAATAATTTTAATGCCATTTTGCACTATATTGACAGATGATGTTATAAAATCATGCCAGAATGAAATATATATTTATCTTACATTTTATGGTATTTTAATCACAAATGAACTGGCTGTATTGGCCTTTGGACTGTTAAACCGCATGACCTCTTGACACTTCAAAATCTTTAAAATACCTTTATATGTAACAAAATCTAATTAAACCCTTTTGGATTCCATAAGAGATGCAGTTGTACTACCTTACATACTTTGGATGTCATATCTTTGTTTTTTATTATTATTAAGGCGTATGCCAACATATCGGCGGTATTGCCGATATAGCAGCAGTCGCCGTGTTTAGCTCGATTGCCGCCGGCTCGCCATGCAGTACAGTCAGCTGCTTTGAAACGTCTGTCTACACTCACGCACTGTACGCCTGCCTTTAGTCTGTATAGGATGACTTGACCTGATGATTCCTTTAAGTTCCGTGACACTCTTTCTAATCTCATGCATCTTGTCTCTCTGTAGAATATTGTAGTTCTGGCTGAAGCGGGCTGTCTGGATCCCAGGATATTTTGTACTTCATGTATGGTAAGTTATTATGTCTATTTATTTATAAGTTGTAGAGGACAGGAAATGATGAGGAGAACAAAAAAGAAAAAGGGGGAAGAAAAAAGTGGCCTAATGGTAAGAGAGTTGGACTTGTAACCTGAAGGTTGTGGGTTCGAGACTCTACTGGCAGGAAATGTCGGTGGGGGTAAGTGAATGAACAGTGCAAGGCACCTAACCCACTTTAGGCTGCCCACTGCTCCGAGTGTGTGTGTGTGTTTATTCACTACTGTATGTGACATTCAGAGCACAGATTCCAAGTATGGGACACCATACTCGGCTACACATCATATCTCTTTCAAAAAAAAGTATTAGTATTGGTGTACTATCCACCAAACCATACTTTGAAAACATAAACATTGTTACTGTAGTATTGTGTAAAACATATTGGAAAACATATTGTAAACAATCTACAAAGTCTGATACCAGATCATTTAAAACCTTGGTTTGCAGATGAGGAAGCCAATGAGAGCCAATCACTGCTTTTCCTGCAATGCCTGTGTCGCTAAACAGGACCATCACTCCATTTGGATCAATGGCTGCATAGGTAACATGCACAAACTAAGATGTTTAATGACATGTACGTCTTTTGCTTTCATTATTTTTCTCTCGTTATGAATTGCTCGTGCTAACTTGTTCCACAGGGGCCAGAAATCACCCGTTCTTTGTGCTTTTCCTGATGGCTCTGAACTTCCTCTGCGTGTGGATGTTCTACGGCAGCATCATGTGTAAGTCACCACTGGAAATCAAATGTACAGTTCCCTACCGTTAAAAGTTTGTGGTCAGGATGAGTTTTGAAAGATTGCGGTTTTTGAATGTAGTGTATGTGGCAATAGTTGATGTGATGAAATTATGCGAGATCTTGCAACATCATCATTATTGACACTTGTGCTGCTTAATTTTTTCGGAAACGGTGATAAGTTATTTTTTCAGGTTTCTTTGATAAATAGAAAGTTCAAAAGTACAGCATTTATTTGAAATGCCAATTTTTCCTGACATTATAGATGTCTTTACTGTCACTTTAGATCAAGTTAATGTGTCCATGCTAAAAAAAAAAAAAGAATACGTTTCTTTAAAATGAAATTTTACTGATCCCAGTAAGTGTATTAGTTATTAAAACTACGAAACAACAAAGTCTCAAAGTTTATTCAGATGTATAAATTATAATAAACTACAAAAATACCCATTTGCGATAGTTCCCACACACAGTGATAGACCAGTGCTTTTACATTTTATATGCATTTTACAAATATCCACTCTTACATTATGCTCTAGAAGAGAATGATAATGTGTGTGTTTCTCTGTGTATAGACTGGTCCAATCACTGTCCGCTGCACTACACAGAGGAGGGCGTGTGGGGGGCTGTGACCGCTCTGATGGGCTGCTCTCCCTGGGTGCTTTACATCTTCCTCTTCACTTTCTTTCACACCTCCTGGGCCTCCATTCTGCTTTTGTTGCAGCTCTACCAGGTGAATGACTTGATATGTCCGACAGTGAAATGTCCCTGTGCTTTTTTAGCTAAATTTCAGCACTACTGGCCAAATAGGAGCTAGGATATAAGGACCAGAGTGAACAGCTATGTAATTATTTTTGTGCTATAGCTGATAGCGGATACAATGGCATTTCTGTACACTTTTGCCTAGTATTTTACATCATGCGAAATCTGGCATCATAAAAGAATATAATAGAAACCGTTTATAAACTTTTACAACCTAGAATAAATTAATGGCATACTATTTCAATTAAGGCCTGATATCATATTAAAAAGGTCTAAAATTGACCTGATAATAATAATAATAAAAACATTTATCAATAGCTATGTTTCCATCCACCTATTGTTTTGTGTGTTTTGAGATATCTCATAAAAAATGCTGGATGGAAACGCCAAGAAGCACTTAAAAATGTGCATTAAAAAAAGCATGCACTCAATTTAGGCGGATACATTTGTTATCCAGTAAGTTCTTTATTCACAAATGATTTATGCTGTATTAGGACTGCACGATTTATCGGACGATATGAAAAATAACATTGAACATTAACGTGATTATCGCTTAAACCCGATTCTTAGTGCGATTTATTTTTTTATGCGCAGCCTGTCAGTGAATTATGGCTCCAAATGCTAATCCATCTGAAAGCACTGCGAGTTTGAGTCGCTTATAATGTACATTTGAACATTTGTCAAACATCTTTCCTGACATTTCCTGAGAAGCATTTATTAATATCTTGTCTGACAAAAGACAACATTTAATAACATGTTTTTACGCCAAACTCGCTTCATAACGACAGTTGAGCATCCTTCCGTGAGATGATGTGGCTTCTTACACAGAAGTCGTGTGTTTATTAGTCATGTTTAATCAAAGCGTTTCAGTTTTCGGTTTATTCAGCTACAGCGATATGACGCATGAAATTCTTCTTCTGCTGCAGGTCATATTTAGTTTCTGCGCAAGAGCGCCCTCTGGCTTTCACATGGAGAATCATTTACTACTGATCACAGAGCCGTACAGCTCTGACAAGCTGCGCATTAAATAATCGCAGCCTTTGCCAAATCGCGATAAACAGTGCAGCCCTATGCTATATTACAATTTTGCACAACTTTGGATGGAAATATAACTTCCGGTATCTTGTGCCTCTTTCTACAAAAATAAAATGACAGCTTTGAACAAAGAGTGAACACTGATGAGCTTATTAATTAATGTATTTACATTATTTATACCTGTGTTGTTATTATTAACTAAAACTATTAAAAGTCATTTTCCATAATGGAAATAAATGCAAAATAAAATATCAATGTTAGACTTAAAATGTAAATTTGAATTGTTGGCTGAATAGTCTAAATTTAAATTTGAATAGTTTAAGCTGAAGTACTAAAATTACTGAAACTAAAATTGAAAAAATGACAAAAGCACGAAACAAAATGACTAAAATTAACATGTAATGAAAGTATCAAAATAAAAGCTAATTCAGAATTTTAATAAATGCTATAATAGTATATGAACAATACTGAAAAAACACTGGTTAATTTAAATACTATACATTAATTTAATTCAAATGGAAAAAAGTAATGGTGTAAATCTTTTCAAAAAGTGTAAATAATGATTTTCTCCCATGTAGTGTTTCAGCAGGAGGTTCTCACATGATTAACATGGTGTTAAGAGGTTCCCCCTGCAGAGGCTTTAGGCTTCCTGTCGGGAGCTAATAGTGGGCAATAGTGGAAAGTGTTAATGTGGAGGACTGTTTTGTCCTGTGATCTCACGCAAATGCATGCACACACTCTTTATAGTTCGATTTGTTCCTCAGATTGCGTTCCTTGGGCTGACGACGGCTGAGAGAGCTAACCTCACACTCAGGCAGAGAAGACTCCCTCAAGCCTTCTCTCTCAGACAAAACCCATTCAAGTAAGCATGTTTTAACTAGTTTAGGGCTGATAACTATAAAAGCTTGCTTCCGCTTTGGAATAAAAAAGTTAGTTGCCACTTTTTATTTATATTTTTTTCCTCAGAATTGTTTATATCAGATTGTGTGGCCTGGTTTCACAGACAGGGCTTAAATTAAGCCAGGATTAGGCCTTGGTTCAATTAGGATATTTAAGTGGTTTTTATAAATGTGCCATTTAAAACATTACTAGTGTGCATCTTGAAACAAAACAATGACACCGACATATTAGAAGAGATGTCAGTGCAAGTTGCTCTCAGTTAAAACGGCTCAAACGTGCATTTTAGTCTGGGACGAGCTTAAGCCTTGTCTGTGAAACCGGGGTAAAACTCCCCTCGAAACTTTTATATTTCACAGTTCTGAGAAAAACATCTGAATTCCGTGATATAAAGTTCTCACAATTATGAGTTTTCCCTAACAATTCCCGATGTAAACTCGGGAAAAGTTAGAATTGTGGTAAATAAACTCGCTAATTAAAAACGACTTTTTATCTCATAATTCTGACTTTTTTCACAGAATTGTGAGATATAAACTCAGAATGGCGAGTTATGAAAATGCAAAATGAGATCAAATTCGCAATCACTTGACTTGTTTTCTAGCAAATGCGAGTTTATTTCACAATTCTGGCTTTAATTCTCACAATTCTGACTTTACCACTCTCAATTTTGTCTTTTTTTCAGAATTTGCGGAAAAATAAAGAAAAACAAATTTTTGTCTTCTTGCAGTTACGAGTTTATATCTCTCAATTCTCACTTTATAATTCGCAGTATAATTTGTGAGGTTGTATATTGCAATTCTGTCGACGCGTTGTCAGTGTCCACTGCTCCGCGAGAAAGCGCCATGGCAACGGTAACTAAAGGGGGCGTGTCTTTGTGAACGGTCAATTTTGAGATATAAAATCGCCTTTTTCATATTTATATTCTGTGGTGGAAACAAGCTTCCATAGCTAACACTCATAAATGTGTCCGTTCTTATTTAATCTGGTTTCTTCTCTCATAGTCTTGGAGTGGTGAGGAACCTGGTGAACTTCTTCCAGTGGCGCTGCTGCGGTCTCTGTAAGCCAATGGTGCTGGACTGGACTCAACAGTATCCGATGGGTCTCAGCAGAGACCATCCCATGTTCAGCGGTCCTGATGCTGTTTGACCAACCAGGGGCCAGTCACCCACTCAGGGAGAGCGACTTCCCCAGTAATGGAGCCATTGGTTTGATTTTAATGCCTTTTTAAAGATGGAAATGAAGAATAGACCGAATGCTAATTTGGATAATCTTTTGTTCTATTTACAAGAACATTCACCTTTTTATATTTGAGCTATATATATATATATATGTATATGTATATGTATATATATATGTGCATTCATGGTAATGATGGTTAGATTTTGCCTTACAGCTTAAGTTATACATAAGAATGTTTATAAGCATACTGATATATTTTGAACTGAAATATTTTGTAAGTTGCTGTAAGATCACCTTGTTTTGGGTTTTACTCCAAGTCCTTTTACAGGAAATGACCACTATCCTTAAGCTCTTTTTGAAGAGATTTATAAATCAGAGCAATTTTATTTCTACAAACAACAAATTATTAATAAAAAAAAATGCAGAAAATGACTATTATTAGCTGAAAAAAATCTGATTTCTTGTCATTTTGATAAACATACATCCCTTGCTGCTTGAGCTACCACTGCATTTATAGCATTATACATGCAAGATGAATCATTTACTTGAATATATTTCAGTAACTAATAGTTTCATGTTGCCCTTTGTACTTTTTCTGAGTAATCAGTCATATTTTCAGTGGCAGTTGATCTTATTTTTTAGCCTTTAATAACCACTGTGTAGTACAGGCCCATGTCTGATAGCAACATCTCATCTTTACTGCAGTTCTCGATATTATTCATTATACTTTAATTATATTTTAAGGGAAATGTTCTTGAATCCTGCTCTGTGCTTTGGAATAAATCAGACTTCTTTTGTAATCTGCGAGTCAGAGTGTTTCTCTAAGTCAAAGTATATTTTGATGTTTATTATTGGTTGCTGGGCTAAAATAACCTACATGTTAATATTGAGGAACTTACATTATAGCCACTGTTATGTAATTGCGAAGTGCAAGAGTTTTTGGAAATGCTTTATTTCCCTGATTCCCTGTTAGTTGATTTATAAGTCTTTACATTGCTATATTTAAAGCGATTTTTTTTTTTTTCCTCCCTAGCTACAGATACTCTTTTAATCAATGTTGGATGACACATCTGTGGTTATTCTTTGTTTTTATGCTATGACTTGATAAACAGTTACAGTAGACAGAATTAATATAATTGTAATACATTTGTTTTATGCAATAGCATCAACATAAGATGTTTAAAACTGAAGTGTGTACATTTGTTTTATGTTAAAATACACTTCCAACTTGACATGGATAGATACGATAAGTTGGTAAGATAAATTTCCCCAAAAGTGTAAACATTTGACACCATATGACGTTTGGTAAAGGGAGAAATCTCACACTTCAGCTTTAGGTGTAAAGCCACTTTATCATTGCACACAACAAACGGCATTCGGCAGACCGTCATTAATTCGAAGGAGGTCATTCATTTCCTATGGAAAGTCACACGGGGGCTGCGTGTGGTGCAGGTGTGTAATGTTTGCATCCGAATTGAGCTTTGAATGTATTAAAAAATGTGAACGCAAGTGACTAGATGGTATACGACGTGCTGCATACGGTCTAGTCAAAATGGTTTGTGCTAATTTATTAATTCCACCATGGTAAATCAATTAGTCAATACGACTGGCACTAGGGGGCGATTTCCGACAGTTGTATTCAAATGTTGTGTGCAGCGAACAAGAGGCTGAACTTGGTTGGTTTAAACTTGTCATTCAGTATCCTCGACCACGCCCATGTTCCCCAGGCCCCGCCCCTTTGGACCAAAGTTTTTGGCATAGCAAACTGGAAAAAAATAACAATAAAAAAGAGAGAAATCAGATGACAAAAACATTGAGAATAATAAAATAAATCATGGCTAAAGTTCAACTAGTATTCAGCAATATTTCGTAATCACCAATATCTTTAGAAATACATTACAATAAGGTTCCATTTAAGTGACTACAGCAGTTATCGTGAACTAAGATTAATAAATGATTTAGAGTTGTTGTTTTTTTATTATTCTTAGTTCAAGGTAAAGCCAATATTTACTAAGCCAATGCAGTTCCTGTAAAAATAAAATTGAAACATTGCATTTTTTTTAATGTTTTTGAAAGATGTTTCTTATGCTCACCAAGGCTGCATTTATTTAATAAATAAATACAGTAAAAACAGTAATATTGCAAAATATTATTAAAAATTTAAAGGACCGTTTTCAATTTGAATACATTTTAAAATGTAATTTATTCCTGTGATGGTTAAAGCTGAATTTTCAGCATCATTACTCCAGATTTCAGTGTCACATGATCCTTCAGAAATCATTAATATACTGATTTGCTTTGACATTTATTATTATTATTATTATTATTATTATTATTATTTAATATTCAAAACAGTTGTGCTGCTTAACATTTTTGTGGAAATGGTGATACCACAAAGGATTCTTTTATCAGCACTCTGATAAGTAGAAAGTTCAATGAATAGCATTTATTTGCATTTAATAAATTTATTTATTAAAGCATTTATTTGAAATGGTAGTCTTTTGTAACATTATAAATGTCTTCACTGTCACCTTTAATCAATTTAATGTTTGGTTGATGAATACAAGTATTGATTTCTCTCTCTCTTTTTATCTTACCGGAAATGTTTGAATGGTGTCATTGTTTCCACGTAAATGTTAAGCAGCACAAATGTTTTCAACATTGATGATAATAATAAATATTTCTCGATCATCAAATCGGCATATTAGAGTGATTTCTGAAGGATCATGTGACACTGAAGTCTGGAGTAATGATGCTGAAAACTCAGAGGAATAAATTATATTTTAAAATATATTTAAATAGAAAAGGTATTTTAATAATAATAGTATTATTTAACAATATTACCATTTTTACTGTATTAAATAAATGCAGCTTTGGTGAGTAGAAGAGACATTCTTTCAAAAACATTCAGTTTTCAGACTTTTCACAGGTACTGTAACTATTATTTAATGAACAATAAACAGCTGCATTTTGCAACTAACATTAACAAAGACGATAACATACTCTATCGACTGTACTGCTCATCGTTAACTAAAAAGTGCTATTGTCTTTCTTTTATCTTAATATTTAAAGCAAATTTCTGATAGCATGATCAAAACAATCTGCACAATGCAATTCTCAATCATCTTCCAGGCTTTAATCACTGTCACAGTATTTGTGCTCGTGATTGCATCCATTGTCCTGTAATGGCTGTTGAACAGTAGCTAGCTCTATCTGAAACAGACCATCTATTGATTGCTGAATTGAGCTGGCAGAGATCTTGCAGTCTCGTTTGATTGATTGTACCTTTACAGTAGAGCTCTCCATCTTTATCCGTCACTGTGGTGGACTCCAGGCTCTTCCCGCACAGTAAACAGCGGAAGCAGGTTTTGTGCCAGGGCTGTTGGATCAGAACCAGTCACAGACTGATAAATTACTACGGTGAAATCTGCTTTACACAGCACTGACCTGTGACAGCAGCATATTGCAAGAGTGCTGAGAATGGAACAAGTTCTCAAAATTTGCTTATACTAGTGGTTAAATGGTTTAACATTAAATATTTCATATCATAACAGAGTATATAGTAGCAAAAACTCTTGAGCCAGCTTCTCGCTCTCATTGCAGCTGCAGTTTTACCTTTCCAGCACCCATGACTTTCTCTGCTGCGTAAACGGCTTTGGAGCAGCGAGGACAGCGATCCGTGCTTCCAAATTTCTGTGCAAACTTGCTCGGGTTTGAGTTGGCAGATGTCGGACGAGCTTTAGGCCTTAATTGGCGTTGAACACACACACACACACACATAAGAAACGCAAAACAACAAGAAAAAACTTTCAATTCTTCTACATGTCACCATTTTCAACCAAATACAGAATTTTGGCCGTATATTTACACAAAAAAAAAACACATTTTGAAAATTGGATTCAAAGCTCAAGTTTTTGAAAACGAAACCGTTATTGTCTCTGTGTAAACGACAAAAATGAGATAATGTGTTCAGTTCTGCACGGTGTGTTCCTTTACAAAGTTACGGCGCCAACTACTGGCCTGGAGTGAATACCGCATTTTAGTCGTTTTTGTGAATCCCGCAGATCGTTTTGTTAGCGTCTGTACGCGAAAAGCGCGAACTTTTCCTTTAGTACGTCATTGTCATGTAAACGTACCCGGGTTTAAATTTTCAACATTATCAGTAAATTAAAAGCACAGCCTTTCTCAGGGCACGTTTAAATCACAATGGTGTACTAAAAATGGAAACTCTTTTTCCTTCGCGTTTTTCACGTGCAGACGATTACATTGTCGAAACGATCCCCGTTCACACGGATCTGTGAAAACGACAAAAAAAAAAAATCGCCGTATTATTCACTCCAAGCCAGTAGTTGGCGATGTCACTTTGTAAAGAAACGCAACAAGCCTGTAGACTGACCACGTATGACGTCACTGTTTCCACATTCGCATACAGAGATAACGGTATCATTTTCAAAAACTTGCACTTTGAAAAAGTTAGCGTATTCAGTCCCGTTGTCTTAGAAACTGCAGTGCTGCTGTCTCTTCAGGAATATCATTTGAAGGATATTTTCAGGACATACTCTTGAGGCTGCAGTTCTTCATTATTCACCGGGTCAGAGCTCAGCGCTCCGGCACCCTGGCCGTACCCGTAACCTTTTGGACCGTATTTCTTGCCGTAGCAGGATTTGCAGTAAATCTCAGACTCGTGTGCAGCAACTGTTGTGCTGTCCAAACCTTTACGACAAACCACTAGAGAACAGAAACAAACCGTTTTAAAATATTACATATGAATATCATATCAAATATAAATATGTATATACAATTAAAAAATACATTTAAAAAGTATAAAAATATGAATCTATGCTACAATCCAAAGTCTTTTTTAAAAAGTCTCTTATGTTCATCAATGCTGCATTTATTTGATCAACAATATAATAAAATCAATATTCTGAAATATTGTTAGAATTTAAAATAACTTTTTTTTTTTTTTTTAGAAAGAACTCATTTTAATATGCAGATTTGATGCTCAAGAAACATTTCTTATTAATATTTTTTGCAGAAATCATGTTAAAGGAATCTTTGATGAACAAAGTTCAAAAGAACAGCATTTATCTGAAATGGAAATCTTTTGTAACTTTGTAAATGTCACTACTGTCTCTTGTTTAGTGCACCCTTGCTGAATAAAAGTATTCATTTCTTTCAACAAATCTTAAAAAAAAAAAAAAAATCCAAGACTATTTGTAGAACTAAAAAGTACTGCATACATGCAACACAAAATCTGTTGTGAGAGACCGAGGGGATCTGGAGTTGGATCATGATCTCACAGCTCCTCCAGATGCTGTCATCTCCTGTCTGCGTTCGGCAGCTGCTGTACTTTCAGCTTAGATGGCTCAAGAGGCTCATGGGAGCTTTGCTTTGTGTCTAATTTTGGGCTGGAGGACCAAGAGGGTCTGAGAGACCGAAGCATCTCGGCCGATGTCATCCGCAGCAGATGGAAACAGGCCCTTGAATGATGGCTAACCGCAGGGGTGTCAGCTCTACCACAGCGTTACCGTTCTCAAAACCGACTCAAACCTGGCACGACTCGAGTGTTTAAGAATTAACGCCGTGCCACTGAAAGCTGTCGGCTCACTGAGAAACGTTCAAAGAGCACTCTTGATTTTGATGGCATTTTAGGTTTTTTTTTTTTTTTTTTTTTGGACAGGGCACCTCATGATTCATAAGTTCTTTTTCGTGAGTCACAAGAATACTGACTGACAGTTTATGTACTGTTGCTATTAAAGTAAATATTCTGGTAAAAGATCAATTTAAATCTAAAACGTAAATCTTTTTTCAAATATAATATACCCACTGGACAGAGAATGCACATTTGCTCAGACAAGCAATAACTATTTGTATAAATGAACTAGTAGCCGTTAAATAAAAACTGCTTTGATCTATAATGAACAAATTGCATTTTCAATAATCTATCCTGTTACAGTTTTTATTATTTGCTGTTCTATTAACATTATGCTCTTTAAAATGGCCAGGTGGCGCTATAGCAATCAAAAACTTCACACAAAACTGCTCATAACTCTTTTATCTTTGGAATCCTTGGCTCAAGACAGAAAAAACGTATGTCTCCGATTTCATTTGCGCCTGGAAAAATTTTAAGCCATTTTGAATTTGGGGTAGTCGTGGCCTAATGGTGAGGGAGTCGTGCTTGTAACCTGAAGGTTGCTGGTTCGATTCCCATGTCGGAAGGAAGGTGGGGATTGTGAATGAACAGCACTCTCTCCACCTTCGATACCATGACTAAGGTGCCCTTTAGCAAGACACAAAACCCCTAATTGCGCGCTTTGGATAAAAGCGCCTGCCAAATGAATAAATGTAAATGAAATTTGTCCAAAAACTACTTTTGTGAACTAGTCCTAGGGTTTTTCACCCGATCGAAACCAAACCAGTGCAGAAATGTTCTCTGGAGACTAAATATCCAGTTTTTCACCAAATTCTGTATACTTGTGCATGGGCTCATGCTGTGACCACTGTAAAAAAATTGTGGCGATTGGAAACTTGGGGGTGCTATAACAAGAAAACAACAACAACAACATGAAAACGGCTATAACTACGCAACCGTTAGTCTGGTTGACTTGAAAATTGGCATGCAGTGTATTAGTCCAAAGAGCCATGATTGGCATATCTCCATAGCTGCTGCTATAACTGTTAAAAAGCTTTAAAACCATATATTTCTCTTGGTAAATTGCCTGTATTGGCTGTAAATATTATTTTCCATCTATGATCTAAGTGGTTACATGCTCGCTAACTAAAACATGATAACTTTTTTTTATGCATGTGCTTAAAGGCCTTAAAGCACTTGAATCCCGATAATTGCTGCTCGCAGCTGTATTTATTGTTATTTTATTTTGTTGCCTGCTTACCTGAAAGACACATCTGGTTAGTAACCAGTTGACCACTACTATGGAAGTCAATGACTGCCGTCAACAGCTCGAGTAGGGCTGTGATGACTAAATGTTCACCTTTTTGTCAACTATCCCTTTAACTCCCTCGGAACTTACATTTTTGATTCTGAAAATTTAAAATTGTGGACATACTGCAAATGAAGCAGGTTTTGTGGAAGCTCCGGCTGTTGCACTGGATCTCCTCAGCGTGGTAAACCGTCTTCTCGCAGGCCGAACATTTGGCTCCTCCTCCCCAATTTGGCATCCTCGGCTCTGGTAAAGTCTCTGACATTTACAGAGATGGAAAGAGCCACAATCAACAAAAACTGACAAAAAACATCAACTGAAAGGGATGAGTGTTCTAATCAGTTTACTAACTGTGAAAATGTATCTTTACCATTTTTTTGTATTCAAGGAGAAAATCTGACTACCTTCATTCATGTGATAGGTCAGATACAAAAATAGATCCTATCTCAAAGGAATATGTCATTTAGTCTCTATCTCATCTCTTTGAGCAAGCAGAATATCACCTCACTAGAGTGGAATGCAGTGATAAGGGTCCAGAAATAGGCCTTTTATTAATGGCACTGCCAGATTAAAAAAGTGCCTGCTTTGTGTGGCTAAAGGAATACTAGAAAGAATAAATGCTAGTTAAAAATCTAAACATAATTGTATCTCTCAACTTTGTAAGAAAGAAAGGCTTACTAATATCAGGGATAATTTAAGGCTAAATTATCAAACTCATCAACTCTCATTTTAAAAAAAGTCATTATATGTTGCATATCAAATAATTAACTGAATAAATTAGTTTCATGAACTTTTTAACTATATGTTATATATAACTAAATGTTTTGTACTTTTTGTTTATTTATTTATTTATTTTTTTAAATTCTTCTTTAGAATGCTACAAAACACACACACACACACACATACAAAAATTATGGACATTAATGAAAAGATTAAAAGCCTACTGAAAAAAAAATGACCGCATTGGAACTGAACGTGAGACGAATTTCACCTAGTGGAAACATTTGGTACTGCACACAAGCAAATTTTTACTGAAAACTCATTTTTTGAGATTTCATCTCAAAATTTGGAACACAACTTGTTTATATGTATGGCTTTGATTTTCTAACAGTTTTAGAGTAAATAGGGAAAATATATATTTCAAATAAACATTGAAAATTGTGTTTTTGTGCATTTTTCATAGTAAATGTAAAATTGTAACTTTTTTTCAAGTTCACTTTTTAAACTTTTTTTCATTTCAGCAATAATCAAATTTATGTCATTGCTTCAAGGCATTCAAGATTCATGACAGTTTGAGTTGGCGATTTGATGATCTGCTCAAAAAGTGAACAAATTGATTATAACTACTGCATAAATATAATTTAGTAATCTCCTAAATATATAAAATATTATATAAAAAGCATTATCGAACTAAAATATAGTAGAATCATTCCATCATTAAGCTTGAGTATAATCTAATCACTTAACACCTGATGAGTTCTTATTGAATCACTTCACAGCTTATTTTAATCAATAAATATCAATATTTATGATTTCAGTACAGCACAAATGATCAAGCCATGGTCAGACATTAAATTGTAAATGTTAAAACTCTACTTACACAGTCACAGGTTATATAAGAAATCTTGTTTTGGAAGTAATGTTTTCTCCTCTGTCCCTGATGATGTCCATTTCTGGCCCTCTGTGGTCATTCTTTATATACCGGCCGTCCCTCCCTCCGCTCCAAACACACAGTCATAATTTCAAGAGGCTGTGCTGACATTCAGATTAGTCCATCCTCCTAAATTAACTGCTGACAATACACAAATGCAATGTAGCTGCAGTGGTCTCCAGTCCTGAGCGCAGATGTTCTTCAAGCACCACTAGACTTGCGTGTTCAACTCAGTTTAAAGGGATAGTTCACCAGAAATGAAAAATCTGTCATCATTTACTCAAGTTGTTCCAAACCTGTTTGAATTTCTTTCTTCTGTTGAAGACGAAAGAAGATGGTGATGGGCCTCAAAGTATGGTTAAAAATACATACTATGGAAGTCAATGTCGATCAACTGTTTGGTTACCGACATTCTTCAAAATATATACATTTTTTGTGTTCAGCAGAAGAAAGAAACTCAGACAGGTTTGGAACAACATCACGGACGAGTAAAAGATGACAGAATTTTCCTTTTTGGGTGAACTGAAGAGTTCACAGGGTGCATAAATTACTTTGAATTTGGCTTTATGGCTGATTATTAAAACTGATCATCAAACTATTTGTAACAGTGAAATTCTCTTTGCCTAATTGCAATTATTAAATCAAGTTATGAATGATTATTTAAGAGGACAGTCTGTATTTGGCCAGCATCATTTCTATGACATTATTGCTCACAAATGTGGTTTCAACAACTAGATGCATTTACACTTGACCAGTTTTGTTTGGAATATGCGTCTCAGATGTATCTTGTCTGTCTCAAAAGCGTTTCGGAGGACATTTTTCACATCCATGAACATGTTTTTAACAAAGAATCAGTATTAAGTGGCCTAATGGATGAGGGGTCTGACTTCGGATCAGAAGTTTGCAGGTTCGAGTTGCATATTTAGAGACATTGTTATATTAAAAATAATATAACGTTACAGCAAATCCTAGATATATGCGTTGAAAAACAAAGACAAAAAGCTTTGCAGTGTTATACGGTATTAAACAGTAAATGTACTAATATGAAACTAAAATGCGAGAACTGAAGTAAACTAGGTAGTCGTGGCCCAATGGTGAGGGAGTTGGTCTTGTAACTTGAAGGTTGCTGGTTCTAATTGCTCCCCTTGTAAGTCGCTTTGGATAAAAGCGTCTGCCAAATGAATAAATGTTATGACTAAAATGAATAAAGGGTATTATAGCATTCTTTACTCGAGTCATATAAATGTCATTGGCTGAAATGGATTCAGAATCCGCTGAACTGTGTTATGGTGGTTGTGGAGTATAGCCTATAGTGAAATATAAACACTAACAAATCTTAAAATGCATTCACTTGTTAAACATTAAACAAGATCTACTATTCGTCTGCCATTCATGGGTTTATCTCCCTCCGCTCAGAATGATCCACCAGTTTTTTTCTGGCTCAACCAGAAGCTTGAGTTTGGGGCATGGCTACTGTTCACCAACAATTAAAAGAAAAAAAGTAAACACAAAAGTAGAGCACATTCATTTCTTTATTTCATAGAAATCCAATTGTTCAAATAAATGATGTGCAGATTGTAATATTACTAGATTTACTCAACATAAAATACATCTACAATATTTCATAACACCCTTAATCTAACATTCTCCCATATTAATACATCACAACACAATTGCCGAGTTATGCATTTTTAATATACTGTGGTACTTTAACACTTAAAGAAGATGCCACTCGCAACAAAATCTTTTAAATTTGGCAATTTCTAGAATCCCTGAAATTAGATTTCCTGTTAACGTTTCAAACATTTTTTTTGTTCATTCTTCCTTTTTAAACCCTACATTTACAGCATTTTAAAAAGAGCCACCCGAATTATACTTTTGTTTTGCAACGTATCTTCCTGTCAACTAGTGTAGCACCATGTTTGCCTGCCCTCCTCCGTCTTTGCAGTGAAAAGCACCAAGAACCATAAATTCATATGAAATTAATGTAGACTCTACAGTAAAGTAAAAATATAAAAAAGGAAAAAACATAAAAACACACAAAGACAAATAGCAATCACACAATGGCTCAAACAGAACAGTGTTTTTTAGCAGCATAAGGACTGCAAGTGTGATGGTCTTAGGTGTCCTCTGGACTCACATCAAGCTTTCTCTGAGGGATGTAGATGTTTTTGGGAGCTGTGGTGGTGGTTACAGTAGGGAAGGAGACGGGAGTGTGAAAGAAACTCTGCTGGAGGGGTTGACCGCCTTTAGGTGTGGTTACTAAAGCCTGCAGGAGAGAGAGCAAATATGCAAATGACTGTCTTAAACAACAAAGGACTATTCACACAAACTGAAGTAGGCCCCAAGAAACTGATATGGAAATTACACTACAGTTCAAAAGTTTGGAGTCAGTAAGATCATTTTAGACCTGTTTTTACAGACAGGGCTTCGATTAAGTCAGGATTAGGTCTTAGTTCAACATTTAACACTTTCAGATGCACAGAAAGCTACTAAAAGCATATTTAAAACAGTTCATGTGAGTACAGTGGTTCAACCTTAATATTATAAAGTGACGAGAATACTTTTTGTGCGCCAAGAAAAACAAAACGATGACTTTTCAACAATGTCTAGTGATGGCCGATTTCAAAACACTGCTTCATGAAGCTTTTGTTTTCGAATCACTGGTTCAATCAAACGGCCCAAATCACGTGAACTATTGAAATTGCGAATCACTTATGACGAAACGAAGCCTCGTTACTGAAATCACATGACTTTGGCGCTCCGAATCGCTGATTCAAAACAAGATTCACAAGCTTAGAGTTTCAAACAGGCCATCACTAGATATTGTTGTGGTGAACTAACCCTCTGAGGTTGAACCACTGCAGTCATGTTGACTATTTTAATGATGTCTTTACTACTTCTCTAAATCTTAAAAGTGGTAATTTCATTGCTTTCTATGGCGGACAAATAAACCCCTTGGATTTCATCAAAAATATCTTAATATGTATTTTTGGGAAGCTTTGTCTGTGAAACAGGGGATTCATGTTTTTAAAAGAAGTCTCTTATGCTCAGCAAGGCTACATTTATTTGATCAGAAATACAGTAAAATCAGCAATATTGTGAAATATTATTGCAATTTAAAATGAAAGTTCTCTATTTGAATATATTTTAAAATGTCATTTAATCATGATCACAAACTGAATTTTCAGCAACTTTTACTCCAGTCTTCAGCGCAGTGCTGGGTAGGTCTACATGATTAAAATTGTAGTTAGTAACAATCTATTATGTTACATATTTGATTACTTTTGACCTTACTTGTTTAAAACAAATAGTACAATCTTGTCCTATTAAAAAAAAAAACCTTTCCTTCCCTTTTCCCTTCCTACTCTAGCTTATGGTACTGAGCAATGTATGAAACTTGTATTGTGAGCACTTCCTGTGTTATTTGCCAATTCATGAAGAATCGCTTGTTTGTTTTCCTCACTTGTAAGTCGCTTTGGATAAAAGCGTCTGCTAAATGACTAAATGTAAATGTACCATACTGATAAAAACAAAACAAAACAAAAAAACAAACAGAAAGATTATTGTTGTCAACAACATTACATCACGTCAGGGTTTCCCAAACTAGGGTTTGAGGAAGAAAATTACAGTTAAATACAAGAAATGAGTGATTTTTAAAACAAAAACAATACAAATAAAACCCTAAAAAAAGATTAAATATATTTTATTTGTTCATACTGTGTGGCCTCTCAATTCTTCATGTAATTATAGCTGCCTAACTAGTGGACATTCTTTTGTGTGCAATTCCATAAACCTGGAAGAAATTCTGAACATCTATAAACAATTGGGTTTCTTTAAAAAAAAAAAAGAAGGAAAAAAAAAAAAAAAAAAAGTAATTTACTGCCATTTTGAGAACATTAAAGTATTTATGTAATAAAAAGTGTAACTAGTCTGATTATGAGTATTTTAATATGTAATATAATCTTTCTACCCAGTACTGCTTCAGTGCCACATGATCCTTCAGAAGTCATTCTAATATGTTGATTTTGATGCTTAAGAAACATTTCTTATTGTTATCAGTGTAGAAAACAGTTGTGCTGCCTAATATTTTTGTGGAAACAGTACTACATTTTGTGTTTGATGAATAGAAAATTCAAAAGAACAACATTTATTTGAAATGGAAATATTTTGTAACATTATAAATGTCTTTACTGTCACTTTAATGCATCCTTTATCAATTTATCCTTGCGGAACAGAAGTATTAATCTGTTTGGAGGAAAAAAAAAAAAAACTCTTACTGACCCCAAACAGGAAAACACTACAGGGACAACACAAAATGTAAAAACGGCAACAAAGGTCTTATTTTCAACAGTTATCCATCTAATATTTCAATTGACAATATAATTTCACTGAAACTTTTTTTTTTTTTTGTGACAGTAGCTTGCTGATTGTACATTATTTCTTACGTCATCCACTGTATTGCACAGCGGTGGTTCTACCTGTGGTATGCTGATGAGGGTGAAGGGCTGTCCGTGCATTGAGGCCGGCTGCATAGCTCGGGTAGGTGAGAGTGGCTTTACAAAGATCATGCCCTGGTGAGGGAGCCCTGGGTGGGGAGATGGAAGTGCGCTGGACTCAGGAGTGGCGTTTGGTGTGGTGGTGCCTGGGATGAGGCCCAGATTCTGCAGTGTGAAGTTAAGAATAGCAGGACTGGGGCTGTGGATGCGATGGCCATGAGAAGGGAAGGGGGACATGTGCGGTATCCGGTGGAGTGGGAGCCGGGTGGGGGTGACTTCTTGAGGAAAAGAGGGTCTGGAACCTGGAAACAAGGAGAGTGGCTACATCAGTGATTGTTCAATTCATGACATGCAAGTATGAATAGCATGGCTTCTCTTGAAAATGAAAAATGAAGACGATGTGTGTGGAGTAAGAGCTAGTTTGTTGCTGTCTCACTAATCGTGTCATCAGGTCATGCACTCCTATTGGTTTTATGATTTGATGTTTGTCGTAGAGGTCACACTACAGGACTGTGTGTCAAATCTTCTTACACTGACAGAATTTTATCAGAGGTAAAATTTGATCGAAATAGTCATTAATGGGCTTTCAGTGAACACGTCAAACTAACAATCAGAGATTTCACAAAATTTGTCTCAGACGGCCAAATCAAGGCAAAAACCATACATTGTGAACCCAGCTTAAAGGGTTAGTTCCCCAAAAATGAAAGTTATCCAATGATCTACTCACCCTTAAGCCATCCTAGGTAAAATCCATAGGGCTCCAGGGGGTTAATGAAGGCCTTTTTAAAAGAAAAATATCCTTATTTAAAACTTTATAAAATTGAAATAACTAGCTTCTGGAGGATCACCGTACGCATACTGGGCAAGTTGACATGCGCCAAATGAGTAAGTCCTGACGCGATGAATGTTGTAGGATGTCGGAGTATTGTAAGCTTAGATGCCTCTCGTGGTTCAAACAAATAAGGCTTTGCAACAAACTCAAGCTCTTCTTCTCTTATATTGAAATCCTCTGATATGTTCTGATATTAAAAAAAATCACAGTTTTTACATTCACATATTTGTCTTTTGCACGCTCAAATTCGTTATTTCAAATGTAGGTGTGCAGCAGGCGTGCTCATAATGGAAGCGATGTGGTCTTCTCAACTTTTCAGAATGCCGCAAGGTCAAGTGACAAGCACCAACCGATCAGCTTCAGCCTTTCCCTAACAAAACATCGAAAGCTCAGGCGACTTCTAATTCGTGAGCTGTGTTTTGTTTTGCTCCATCCTCTGCGCTTCCGCCTTCGTCATTACATCATGCATTGGGTAAGAGATTACGCTTCTGCTGTAAGTCAACTTGCGTGTGGATGTTTGCCGGAAGCTGGTTATTATATTTAAAAGTTTTAAACATGGATACTTTTCTTACAAAAACCAATAGCTTCGCTTCAGAAGGCGTTTATTAACCCCCTGGAACCATATGGATTACTTTATGGACGGATGCATTTTGTTTGGCTTCATTCACAACCATTATGAAGCTTCTGATTGTGTTCGTCTGAAAGAAGATAGTCATATACATCTAGGATGGCTTGAGGGTGAGTAAATCATGAGAAAATTTTAATTTTTGGGCGGACTAACTCTTTAAGACAACATTCCCGTTTTAAAATTTAGTCCTAACTTTATCCCTACCCCTAAACCTACCATGATTTATCACTAAATCAGAGAGAAATGATGTGAATAACACTAATGTAGAAGCACCCAACCATGGTTGTAATCCTAAACTTGACAAAGTGTAAGCTTTTCCCTTAAATCCAACTAGATGATTGGAATGTTGATCCACGAACACGTGGTACTTTGTGAAATCACGCTGACCTGGCTAGTCTAATTCTCACCTATGTTTATTGTAAAACATTCTGAACTATAGGACAAATTTGGGCCAAAATGAATTCTCAAACCGTCCCATCTAGGTTCCAACACTTTCTGAGCACTGAATATCCATGCTGTTTCCAGTACCTATCTTGGGTACTAGCATACCTGCTGTTGGGGTGTGGTAGACATTGTATGTTGGTGTGGAGGCTTTGGAGATTTCTCCAGTGGAGCACTGCGCATCTCTGAAGTTGATGATGGACTGCTGAGGGATCGGAATCAAGTAACCCGCAGGGATCAAAGTCTGATGGAAACAAGAGAAATTACAGTCAAGAGTGTAACTCATATGAAAACAAAACAATTTGGATGATTCCTACATGAAGAATTTTTGAAGATGCACATATGTAGTGTTATTCCTACCTCTGTATGTACTGGTACTGATGGCAGGCCCATGTCCTGAAAGGGAACGTTGAGCTTCTGGGCCTGCGGCTGTGACGGTCGGACAGGGGTCAGTCCTGCCTCATTGTCTGAGGTCTGAACCTTGTCCTCCTTCTCCAGGAAGGTCTCCACGCTGTGCTCCAGAGGCGCTGTGCTGCTGGCTAATGAGGGAGGCTTGTTCTCACAGGGCTTGGAGAACTCCAGATGCAGTGCTCTCGGGGAAGGGCGATGGGAGACAAAAGCCCCTCTATGGGCCTTCAAGCGAGCTTGCAGAATCTCACCCAGCTTTGGAGAAACACTCTTAATTGGAAACAAACACCAGAAGGTTGGAAATGTTACTAAATGTAACGTCAGTACATCAAATGCAGTTCAGACTGCAAATGCTTGTTAATTTTTTTTTTCAGACTGAAAAAGGTCATATTTATTTATATGAACCGATATATGCATTAAAGAACAATGTATGGCCTTCAAAATTTAAAACGAATTCAAACTTTCTTGTCTGGCTTTCCCAATTTGACGAACATTCTTGGACAAATTTCTTTTTTAAAATCTAGTTATAAACTGTTATTTATGCACTTACATTCATGAAAAGTTGATATGTGCTCTAGATGGCCACAATTTGTTTTACTAATAATAGAATGCATCTAACACTTTAATTGATGTAGAATCAAAATCATTTCTTATTGTGTCAAAAACAGATTTTTTTTTATATTTCTTCTGCACATTGAATATAAAGTATTTGTAAAAAATAAATGAAGAATGCGTGATCTTGGGCAACCTGCAATTATTGCTACTCATGTTTCACGTTACATACATATTAAATATTAAATACACATTCACAATAAGTCATTGCAATATTCACAGTATATTCTCTATAATGTGAATAATATGGTCATCTATATTGGTCAGCGAACACATCAAGTAACCTCACCTTTGGCTCTATCCGCTGCCGTTTGGATGGACTTTCCATTAAGCTCTTTTCTCCACATGGCCGTTTAAGGGTTGAGGGACTTGTTGGCTCTTTACCGTGTGATGACTGGTGGTTGGTTTGGTTACTGCTAATCATGGTAGCCGGTGATGTCTTTGCGTTTGCACTCCCTGGGCTCTCAAACGTCATTGAACGGACCGCTAGGCTGGTGGGCTGCGGTCTGAGAGAGGTGGGGTGCACGTAAACCGCATATGACCCACCTGCCTGGTGCTGAGGAATCAGAACCGGAATGATTGGGGAGCACTTGGTAGAAAGGTATGAGATCGCCCCTGCTGGCAGAACTGGGACCTGCATTCCCGAAGGCCCATGAGGCTGATGATTGCTAGCAGCCGTGGATTCAGATGAGTGTGAAGGGCTTCCATTCAGAGCTTCTGTCACCTCATTGTTTGGTTGAATATGACGGCCCCTGTAAGCCAAATCCATAGGTGTTATATCTGAAATTGGTAGATCATTGTCTTTTGTCTGTTTTAAGATGCAAAAGTTACGTTTACTTACGTTGATTGTTTATCTAGTTGCTTTTTGCAGATAGCAGCCAGATGGGCCATTTTGTTTGAGTAGAACTCACTGTTTGCAGAATCACCTATCAGACAAGAGATGGAACATTAGTTTTCTGGTGTAGTAAAAGATAAGAAGTTAAACTGTTGAAAAGTTTAGAGTTTTTTCGTAATTCTTAACAATAAGGTTTCATTTGTTACCCCATTTGTATTGACTGATGACTGTCTGTAACACTATAGAACACCGATCCTTCATTAATGAATAACTACTCAGAAACAAATGAGTAATACATTATTAACACTCTAGTAGCTACTATTAACTAACAAGAAACTCTAATTAATGAATTAGTAAGTAATAGAGCTCAGTTGAAGGTGGTAGTTCCCTATTAGCAAATCAGTAATTGTTTTTTCATACCTCCCCGAGAACTATTGTATACAGGTTCATAATTAACATGAATGATGCATAATGTATAACTAATTCTAAAGTAAAGGTCATGATAACACACTAGTAATGACTGAAGTATTACAAAGTCCTTCAGAAGGAATTACTAATTATTTGGATCAGTGTGCTAAACTGAAAAACATCATAACTCTCTGGTAACTACTGAAGTCATTGTAAACTTTTGAGGATTTTGTCCATTTTTGTACAGTAATTCCTTCTGATGTATTTGGCAACACTTGAGTAATTACTAGAGGGTTACCACGTAGTAGTTCCTTTAGAATTATGTTGCAACTCTTGAGTTATTATTATGATTTAATACTTTACAAAAACCTCAAAAGTTTACAATGCCTCCAGTTGTTACTAGTGAGTTATCGTGTTTCTCACTTTTGGTTACCGAGAATGCCTTCAACTGAGCACTATTACTTACTAATTAATTAATCAGAGTTTCTTGTTAGTTAATAGTAGCTACTAGAGTGTTAATAATGCATTACTCATTTGTTCCTGAGTAGTTATTCATTCATGAAGGATTGGTGTTCTAAACCCAATGAAGGCTAAAGGTAAATAAAGGCTGCATAAAATATTTTTAAGAAATGAGACTTTAATGTCTTACCACTTTTTATGTTTTTGATGTCTCTTACACTCATCAAGACTACATATATATATATGTATATATATATATATATATATATATATATATATACATATATGTATATATAATCAATACGTCCAGTAAACACAGCAAAACTATGAAGTATTATTACAACTTAAAATAAATAAAAATGTTTTCATTCCTGTGAGGCAAAGACGAATTTTCAACATCATTACTAAGAAAAATTACCGATTATCAATGTTGAAAACGGTTGTGCCCCCCCCCCCCCCCCCCCCCCCCCCATGATTAGATTTATTTAAAATAGATTTTTGGTAACATTGTCTTTACTGTCACTTTTGATCAATTTTATGCATCTTTGCTGTCAGCATCAAATTCTCTCTCTCTCTCAAAAACAGAAGAAAAAAAAAAAAAAAGAAAATTCTTAGTGACACCACAAAGACTACTCATTCGTTTAACATCTCAATGGACATCAGTGGAGAACCAGAAATTGTTCACCCATGTCAGGCTTTTAGTGTCAACACAAAGCCACTAAAATAATTTTGTTTGTGTGATCAGATTTCAAAGCGACAATCTCAAGCTGGGAGGCAGGAGGAAGGCAAACTTGAGACTGGTACTATTAATAATGACTGACCTTAACAACCAGTTGATATCTGACAGTAGTTCAAACTCCCATAGAAAACAGAAGATGATCAGTTAGTTGCTTGCTTCGGATGAAACAACAACAATGGCTCACCTGTCATTTTAATAGGACTAGAAGGCGCAGAGTTTATTTTCCTGCGGTCGTTCTGTATGCTCTTAACCAGCTTGACTAAGGAATGGTGGCGGGTAAAACCTCGCTTTGTTCCGGGGGAGGAAAAGAGATTTTTAGCACAGTTATCAACAGACGAACGAGTCTCCAGAGGCTGCGACGCTGATGATGCAGTGGAGGTCCCCAGATCTGTAAACATAACCAAGAACAATAAATGATATAAGAAGTGAACACATGCACATTGCTTAAAATATACAGCACAAGTCTGAACAGGATTATAAACAAGTCAGACAGGTCACGCTCACCCTTTGGAGATGGTAAGTCTTCTGGTCCAGTCCACTTGAAAGCAGGCTTTCTCCCTTTATACTCAGTCACATGCACTTTCTTTATCAGCTCTAGGCTGCTCAGAACATTTGCAATGTCATAAAGTCTGCGGATCTTAGCTGCCAACAGAAAAAGAGATAATCAGTTCCATCTCCACTATAATGACAGTTCAATTACGGATGAGTTTTAGGGTATGTTTACAAGACAACAACGTTCTAAAAACTGAACGTTTTTCCATTGCGTTTTTCGTGAACAGATGACATTGTCAAAACGTTCCCACGGATCCGCGAAAATGACTCAAAACGCTGTATTATTCATGCCAGGCCAATATTGGCGGCGTCACTTGAAACTTTCTGTGCCTATCCACCTTTTTCCGGAGTAAACGAGGAGCGCTTCCGTTTGGATGTTGTCCTGTTCTGGTCTCCATAGGAACAGTCAATTGGGTAAAAGGAGCGTTTGAATTAACTAAACGGAAACTTGAACATTACAAAAATGTGCACAGGGTTAATCCGTCACTGCTACATAACAGCAATAAACTGAAGAAATTCTAGGAAAGTATGTGATTGAGCACCAGCGAATCTGAAGAGAATGGCCGTATGCCTTGCATTTTATGTTAGACTGGCAAGAGAAAAGGACCATAGCTTGCAGCACTTAAGTTAAAATACTCCTCAAAGAGGGTATATGTGGGCTATAATCATTTTGAGTACAAAATTCCCCGAACTTCATCCCGATCGAGAGCTGCATGAGCGCTCATACGGTATGTTTTCAGAGCAGCTAACTTCGGACAGCTTCACGTCATCTACGCACTCATTAAACTTTGAAAAAGACAGTCATTGCTACTCTGTAAAGTGATGGCACTGTGGAGCCATGTACTTTTAAAGCCATTTTCATTGGTTTAACAATGGATTATCAGCTCGGAAAACACGTTGATTTGACTAGACTAACCGGAGACCGGAAATGTAAAGCATCATTCTAGTACGAGTTGGGCGAGACTTCCGCGTTCAGAAAAAGATGGATAGACTGAACATGAAAGCACACACGTCTCCATATTCACAAATTTGCGTATTTTGTACTTGGTTTTCAAAAACCGGCACTTTGAAACCCATTTCCTGAAAATGCTGTTGTCATGTAAATGAAAGGCCAAAACGCATAAAAAGGTTTTCCGTTTTTAGTTGAAAATAGTGTCGTTTAAACAACCCCTTAGACTTTTAATAAAATCAGTTTCTTTGAAACAGTTTTTACTGGTTGAGTACATTTGATTATGCACTTTTTTGCAAGTATCTGTTATCTGTTTTCAACCACCAAATGAAACGGATAACACAATGATCAAAGTGTATTTTATATCTACGATGAGAACAGCACTCACTTTTGAACTTGTTTTTGTCCTGATCCACCACGTGATCTTCACCGATGAGAATCTTGGCAGCTATTTCAAGACTAACCACAGGAGGGCTGGACACCAGGAACAACATGACGAATTTCTGGCTCATCACTCTCAGAGATTTGTCTTTCCGACTATTCACTGAAGCTGCAGGAAAAAGGTAACGGGTTTTATTCAGTATGCAATTCACAAATTTGCGTGCGAAATCTGAGTCGTCAATAACTTTCAGACGAAAATATATTCTAAATTTAAGCGGCTCGTGAACCGATCATCTCTTCATACTAGTTCATTTATAGCATCAAATAAACATCCGAAGGAATGTTGTTTCATGCGCTGAAAGACGTGAGTGCGCACAATATTTTAACTTAACCAACATTAATCGACTATAGGCTACTCCCTGACGATGGCGGATTCGGCGTTATGATTGGTTAGATCGGCTGTCAATCAAACTGTTTGCGAAGGGTCAATTGACAACACCAAGCAACAAGTCTTACACGGCAAGTTGAGTTTATTTATCCATATTTTAATATGCCCCTGGACACAGAGCTTTTTAGATGGATGCCGAGGCGTTTTAGGTAGAATAGAATCTGCGATCTCTGGCCCAGTTCATTTGCTGGCTTTCTTCATCGCTGTGTTTTCCACCAACTGGTAACCCGGGGTGTCTAAATACTACTGGGTAAATTGGCAGTGGGCGGGATCAACACAGACCAAAGAAAAAACAGACATTCCGACATGGAACACACATCTCAAAGCAGATCTGCCTGTAGCTTTGTTTTTCTGAGAAACATGTGACCTTAGCATGTTTCCTAATGTTTGCAAACATATTTTGGTATTTTTATGCTTTAGTACATTAAAAAAATATATATATATGTTTGAAGGTGCTATATGTCGTCATATAAAGTAGGAAAAATTACATTATAGCAGCTGTGAGGTTTTTCTTCATAAAAGACCTTGCACACAAAACATAGGCAAATCGCTCACATTAGGATTTGTGTGAAAGGTAAGGGAGGCCAAGTTTATTTGTATTTCCTCATGCTAGTAGTTTAAGTTTAGCTTTCAGTACATTTTTCCTGTGTGTACAAATAGAAAATAATCCATGCAGTTATTAGTGAATGAGACCCAATGTCTTTTTTATGCATAGACAGATATAAAAAGACATTACTGACAAAGACATTGTTACCTGCTTTAGGATCTGCTCCTGAAAGCTCTGCTTGACCAGAGTCTCCATCCACATCAAAACCGGACATTTCATCATTCTCCTTCTCCTCTCCCTCCAAGTCGAACTCTCTCTCTTCTCGCTCTAGGTTCCTTTGCCGGATCTGGTGCATCAGTTGCTCATAACGGTTCTTTTTGCCGGCCTGTTTCAGCACGGCAAGCGTCTGCGCAAGTTTCACCCGGCCGTGCCACGTGTAGCAGTTCTTAGCCAGCCGGCTGACCATGTTTAGACTCTCGAGAACGTTCATGATGTCGTAGATCCGACGTCGTTCCACATCTGAGGACAGTGAGAATGGAGGCAATTGGGATTCATGAAACAAACATGATTTGATGACTGAAATATGTAGTTTTGTTTGATCAGTGAGTGACTCACTCAGTTCTGCTGCCACGTCGTCGAGGCTGATTTTGTTGTTCACAGCAGGATTGGGGTAGTTTGGGTACCTTGCAAGAAATTTGTAACACAGCAAGCCAAGGCTTTTGTCTTTACGACTTATCTGGAGCTTTTCTACTTCTTCCCCTTGCTCAGGCTCCTGTGTGGCACGGCAATAGAAAACACACAAAGCATTTAAGCAAGACAGAGAAAGGACAGCAACAAAATGGTGAGATGCGTGTGAAACCCCTCCACCCGGGTCCTACTCGACCCGCTCTGAGCGGGCCTCGAAACCGGGTCTTCCGGCATGGGAAGCGTTCTGTCGCTAGAGCAGCTCTTGAGATCAGAGGAGTAAGGTTTACTCGCACAGCAACTACTAGCTGGCCTCCGTTACACGTCTTACACACAGACTTTTACTGATACCTGGGAGTTCTCTGATTCGCCGCTGTCCACGGCTTGCTCTTTCTCGCGGTTGCGAATCTCAGGACTGGCCGCACTGATGAGCATCTTCAGGTTGGAGGTGGGTGTCCAGGGCTCGCAAGATGCTGCCTCGAGGCCCTTAGTAGGTGTCGTCAGGGGCCCCATGTTGTTTTGGCTCTCAAGCGACGGAGCTTCAGATGCTGAAGCCTTATTTGAATTTTTTAGTGGTGTTTGTGGTTCCACAAAAACATGCCCCTGTTTCATAGAAAACATTTTGTTTGCATTATCATAAACGCATTTTTTCTTTTTCAAAAAATGCTTCAAGAGTGGATCAATAATTTGTACTGGTTCTTCAAGGCCCTATTTTGTTGACCTCTGTCAAACCAAAATACATATAACTGACCTCGTCATTTCTTGATGCTGCCTTCAATGGACTTATTAAAGGTTTCTTGATTAATTTTTGACCTTCTGATAATGTACTGGACATTTTCCACCTAAAAAAAAACGAACACACGAAGCAACGTTCATCAACGTTCACGTACATAGTTATTTTACAATCAATAAATCAATCCTACCGTTTCTTCACAGCATTATACATTCTTGGAGACAACATTGTGAAAGGTATAATTCGCACAGCAAAAACTATTTATAAAATTTAACAGATATGAATCAATGCGCATAAATCAAAAAGTATTTTGATTTCAAATTAAAGTGTTGATTTGTTTGCGCTTAGCAATAACTGACAAGCGTTCCATCGAATGGCAACGGAGAACTCAAACGAAAACACGCCCCCAACGGACGGCAGCCAATGAGAATGCACGACGAGGCGGGACTTCACCACGTCCCGCGCGCCGCCACAGTTTTTGAAATCTTGGCGCGGAATCTAGCAGATTGCGAAAGATTCAGCCCGGAAGTTACTAACTTTAAAGAAATCGTCTAGCTGTTCGATTGTCTTACGTTTTGAGCAATCCTACAGTTTAGATAAAACCATTAATTTTCCCTGAAATTTTTTTTTTTCTTAAATTAACCCGGCTACCGGCATAGTCAGGCTAATAACTTTTTGCTTACACGCTGTATAATTCGTTTACATTAGAATGTAGTAATTAATAGGCGCTCGAGAAATAATTATATAGACATACACATACGTATGTACGTCAAGATTGTAGTCATGTTGGCCCACAACACGTACAAAACTAGCGTTAGTTTCACAGTTAGCGCGGGTTCAAATCCAGAAAGCCAAGAGCCGCCAGTCTGATGTGTGACCTAAATGTATAATTAATGAAATGAAGGCATGTATTACTGAGGGAATTTTTTTTTCGATTAGTTTTAATAACCAAAGCGGAATAAACAAGCCTGAAACGAGCTAATCCTGAATCTACCAACCGCATTACACTTCTCTCCATAGTGTAAACCTACAAAAACATGGCAAAATATAGAAAACTACTTACCCAAAAAGAGAAATGTATCACTCTCACATACTACTCGGCATCGATCGTGCCCATAAATCCGTCAGAATACTTTCCAGGTAACGTTATCGTTTCAGGTCTCCAAGAATATCGCATCCAACGCTTCTGTAAGTGAACCCAAGTCACATTACAGCAACCGTAAATAAATAAAAAGAGAAGGCGAACTGGCTTTGATGCATAGCTGAGGAAAAGTTGTATGTGACCGCTAAAAAGTTTATTCGATACGTCTTGACCATTTGTCCCGCCTAGATACTGGACACACGGCGCGCGACACGCTGCTCCACCTCCACACCCCTCTCCGCCAATCAGAGCTAGACTGGAGGCGGAGTCACACTTCCGGCTGCGTACGTCAGCAGGTCACGAGAGGTAAAAACTCTCAGTGTCACGTGGTCCCGATCACGTACCTGTAAAGACAACTGTTTTATTTTTCAAAAGACGAAAATAAAAAGTGTTCGGTTCCCATTAAATAATACTGGCCTATATTGGAGCAATAAACACATTTTCTTTCAGTTTTAGTGTAGTTATGGGATAATACATATAATTAAATATTATTATTCTGACACCTTTTCGCATTTCACTGTATTCAATATGAAACTAATTTAAAACGATCACGTTATTTTACATGCGTGTTGTTTATATTTCAAATATCGCTACCAACAACGCCTTTGTTTACCGCTAAGTGGCAGTGTGCGCGTTCGCTGTGGATGTTTCCATGGAGACGTTCAGCGGTATGAAGCGGCGAGGAGAGACTAGTGTGCGCGCAATGACGTAATGTGATGGATTGAAGCTGGTGTGGCGCTGGTCCCGCGTGCGCTGCTGCCACTGCCGCTCCGCATCCCTCAGCGGACACTCAGCGCTCTTGTTTGGGGTGAGTTGTCTGTTTTGTTTTCTGATATGTCGCCATTAAGTAGGTGTTCGGCGTTAAATATGCCCCATCAAACCTCATCTATAAGCTTCGCGGTCTGAATTGTTGTGCAATGTTACATTTTTATATTGAATCACTTAAGAAGCAAAGCATCTCGACTACAATGCGCGCGTGAAGGAGGGGTTGCGGCGAATTTCAGAAAAGAATAATGTTTTTAAGTATTTTAAAACAATTCTGAATATAATTACGCATGAGGAAATTCGTTAAATTAAACTTATACATAATACTTCAACTCTAGTATTTGCATTTTAGGATAGAAAGTTTATTTAGGCACGTTTTTGTTTTTGTTTAGTCGATGTCCTATTTAATATAGGCTACTGTATTAAACAAATACAATCTTCATCGTCTTTCTCACTGAAGTGGTAGTTAATGCACGTGCATATCTATTAATATGAAATATTAATTAATATTAAATGAACACAACGGTTCTTTTGCTCTCTTAGTTATTTTGGTTGCACTTTATTTTAAGGTGTTAGTATTACAGTGTATTTATACACTTAAGTACTGAGTAATAACAATTAATGTATTTACTATAGGGTTAGGATGGGGGTTAATTGCATGTGCATAATTTATAGTTATTACTATAGTAAATACATGTAACATATGTAACAATGACACCAAAATAAAGTGTTACCGTAATTTTTCAATTAAAATGAAATTAATGTAGCTTTCTTGTTTTCTTCTGCACCTGATTATGTAAAGAAGACCAAGTCTGGAGCAAAAGTACCATCTCTGGATTTGTGGGATTTTACATTAACCGGCTGCAAGAACATGACACCGTGTCGTTTGAAAGTTTTCAGCTCATCGGGAAAATGACTTTGTGAATACCGAAATGTGTAATTATGAAGTTGGGGTTGCTGGTCACAGGGGCCCTTCCCCCCTTCCCGATGCCTGTCACAGAGCAGCCGTGCTGGGCTTCATCTGAAGGGATGCACCATGGTGTGATCACACGTCTGTCCTTCCCCAGACTCAATGAATCGCACTAATGAATGGACACTACTGTGGCAAAGGGAATTAGATCGGTCGCATAGGGACTTTGGATTCGGGAACATTGGAACAGGTCGGAGAACGTTGGATTTTTATTTGAAGAAGTGCAGTGGATTCTTCAAGGAGTGTTTTGGGAAGATGTCTGAGTCGGGAGCCGATGCGTCTACATCTCAGCCTCAAAAGCGGAAGCAGGTAG
Organism: Opsariichthys bidens; assembly: GCA_037194245.1. NCBI lineage: Eukaryota > Metazoa > Chordata > Actinopteri > Cypriniformes > Xenocyprididae > Opsariichthys > Opsariichthys bidens. The sequence continues at coordinate 26,167,521 of CM074280.1, read as the reverse complement.
TTCATGGTCTGGAGGATCAGAAAAAGGTGCGTTTTCCTTTGAGATACTCGTGTCTAACTTTTCGAGGAGAGTAAAACTACACCGTTTCGTAAATCGAAAGCTGCCTGATCTTTTCCTGAATGCTGCTCTTTTGCTTTTGAACAGTCATATTTGTGGTTGGATTTGATTCTTCGGTTGTTGTTTGCAGCGTTTATTTTAATGCTAAAGGAGAAACTTGGAACACTTTCACCTTGGCCATGCTGCACATTATCCAGTGATTTATGGTCAGCTGAGGCCGTACACGTCCCTTGGCATATGGCCCAATAGCATAGCACCAGGTGCAATGGCCGCTTAATTGACTTGTGTTGAGATTTGTGTGTCTACTTTATGACTGCTTGCAAATGCACGCGCTGACCACAAAGCTCTGAGACTTTGTTGCAGAGAAGCATGCGAAAAATCATGCCGGAGTTTTGGTGTTGATGTAAAAGCGTAGTTTAATTTGCTCTATTTTGTTTTATTTGAAAGCAAATCCTTGGTTTACCAAGGCTCTCGGTGCAGTCGTGCAAGTTGTATGATAAATTAAACGAATAAACAGCTAGTGGCGCACAATAACTTTAGGGCAGTCATCATAAACCTGAGAGTTCTTTGCATCCGATCCAGTTTCGCCCCTCAGATCAGCCGCATTCTGCTCTCAAGAGCTGAACTAATTGGCTTAGAGATTCCTCAAGGCCCACGTTTCACTTCCGTCTTTGGGAATCTGATTTTACATGTAAACGGATACCCATTTGCTTGCATCCCCAAGTATGACATGTTTTGCTTGGTGTAAATCCTAGCGTGAAGCGAAGAGATGAGGCTTGGGCTTCCTGGTTGCCCAGCTGGATCCTTCAGGGGCGGTTTGGTTTCTCGCCCAGACTTAAAGGAGAGTCTTGAAGGACTGTTAAAATATACAGTGTAATTTTACTGAAATTGTTGGTGGATGGCTTTTTTTCCATCGTCCTCTTTGCTTTGACTCGATTAGATATGCGAAATTGATCACCTGGGATTCTAGTAGGACATGAATTAATTAAAATAGCAAAAAAGCACAGCTGCTGTTTTCCAATTTTCCAGCATGATGAACTCTTGTCAGGACACTACGCCTTCACTAATTCGAACGCACACCATGGCATAAAGAAGACCAAAAATCAAAAAACTAATTACATATTCGAGTTATCCAAAGGGTGATATGAATCAGAAATTTGTTCAGTGTGGACGTGACATGATATTTTGTATTACACAATAGTGTGCGTTAATTGAAACCAGTGGTTTTGAATAGGTCTATCCATCTGCTGGCATACGATCCATTGTTTGTGGAATAACAGGGGTCTCCCTGGATCTGACGCTAGGTGTTTCCCAATTACCTCATGTTATATAGATTTTCCTGAGAGAGCTGCTCCTGCTTTGGTTAATTGGATTTTCTCTCTACTATTGGCCCTGATTTTTTGATTACGTGTGTTCATCAAATGACATTTCCTCCGAGATGCAGGTAATGCACTTCATTCTGGAATTGCTCATCGAGGTGAAGCTTACATCATCTTTTTTTCCGATGTGAAGCTATGAATTTTAGATTAGTAATGACAAAGAGTCAGTGAACTCCGGTCCTCCGTTCCTTGACGGCAGGAGGGGTGAATCAATGAAGAGGCTGAAATACATTAATGAAATAGGTATAATTGAAAAAAACATAGTGGCTTATATTGAGTGGCGTCTTCATATATTCTCATGAATGTTTCATTTCTTTGTTTTGAAACTAACGTATGCCTTGCATGTGTTCTTCAATTTTCACTGTAAAAACTATAGACATAGCGTTTCCATTCATCTCAATGCTTGGCTGCTAATGCAGCTCTGCGTTGATTTGTCTAAATTATTGGCTACTTTTTAATGTCCAGAAAATGGCGATTTTATTTTTTGGTTTTTGGTCCCGAAAATGCTGAAGTTACTCTTGATTGTGATTTTGGTCTACGCCATTTGTCTTTAATTTTAAGGGTTCAATCATGTTTTTGTGACATGTCAATCTACAATGAAAGGATAAGTGATGACAGTAGTCTACCTTTGTTTTGTTGATGTAGTGTACGGTTACTATGGATAATAAAAATCAGTGTTGTAAGTAGAGAACCATATCAGGTGAACACAATTTCACAAAACTCTCTTTAGCATGTTTTGACTATCATTTTAGGACCCCCTGCCCAACACTCTTTTGGGCATTTTACGTTAGCCTTGCTAAATAACACACGAAACGATTATTTATTTGAACTTGCCTACCTTTTTCTTTTTCCATTTACTTTGATTTCTTAATTTAGAGAGCAGAAGAAACAATCTCAGTTAAATTATAGATTTTTCAGACTCTCAGGTTCATCTTTTGCTTGTTTTATCAACCACTGAAACTTACTGACTTTCTGACCGCTGAAGAAGCTCAGTTTTTTCCTTTAGCAATGGTTAATTACAGTCATTCCTCAGAGAAGGGTTTTCATGCGTTTCTCCTTTTGTGATCTTTTGATTCATAACCTGACCCTTTAGCAACTTGGCTAACATGAAACATGGTGATTTTTTATGCTAATAAAACAGCAGAATTTGTCTACATTTGAAATTGTAATCCCTTTGGTTGACATGGCTTCTGTGTCAGTAGTGTACACTACACCAAGGCTGTGTTTATCGAGGCCACACGCTGTGGAAACCGACAGAGCCTGCAAGTGCTGTTATCTTTCCTTCACGATTTTGAGTAGTTTTGCCTGAAGACACTCTTAATATCTTATGGCTTGTTAAAAACAAAATGCCGTTTGTACGTATGAGATGTTAGGAGAGTTAACAGGTGAAAAATGATGAACAAAAATGAATAAATATTCAAATGTATTTCAAATGTTCCTTTTTTTTAGGAACTAAGAGGTTCTCGAACAGTACAAAATCTTTGACGGATTTGAAAAGTTGCATGCGATTGTTTCTTGAGAAACATGTCTGGGAGAGATTCCCTCTGCTGTTGGGAATGGAAGAATGACGCTAATTGCAAATCAAACTGTTTGGCTGTGACATCTTGGACATCGGATTGCTTTCATTAGAATGGGAAGCCTGAGCTGTTGACAAGACTGTTTGTTTTGATCATCTTCTCTTTGAGTCATATTGTGTGAAGTGTTAAAGTGCATGTGTGTTTTGACTTATTAAGGCCAATGCCATTCCTTTGATATTGATACACTTTGGGATAATTTTGACAGTAAAGAGAGAATGATAGCAGGTGTTTTCAAAGTTTGTGATGCCAAATAACCCTAAATATGACTCCCTTCCATAGATATAAAGGCAGCTGTCTATTTTTATTTATACAGACTCATTATGTTTCGTCCAAAGTTGTGATTCAACGTGTACGCGAGCTTGCGATATCGCATAAAACATTTGCGAATAAAGCACTGTTTCCATCAAGTGAGTCGAAGAGAACAAAATCAATTGAGGTGCACGTGTGGAAACTGTATTACCGTGTAATGGTACATGTATTCGTCTCGAACCATACTGTACGGACATCACGGTTCGGTTCATTCAGACGACGAATACCGTCAGTCACAGGCGATCCACTCTCCAATCCAGAAGGGGGCGAGTGTGGTAATACAACGCTGTTCGCTAACCGCCACAATAGGAAAAAGAGAAGAAGAATAATAGCGTCTATGTGAATGATTTGAGTGCTTGGAAACAAAGTCCACTAGGTAGTGCGCACACGTCGAATGCGTCTCTCTGTGCTCATGGACAAAGGAGAATACTTTGAAAGGAAAAGCTTGCGCAATCCACTGAAGGAACGCGAAAAATTAAGTATAGGAGGGTTGGTCTTAAGCTTTGAATGTTTTGGAGCTGGTTGTAACCAAATACCTTTTGTTTTTGATCTGCCCTGAAAAAAAATGACCTATTCTGTTTACTTCTTAGTGCTTAATACACTGTACGGTACCAACTAGGGGACTAAATGCCGCTAGGTGGAACAAACTGTGATTTGCACTACTGTCTGATCAAAATAAAATAAAAGAAACCTAGCATTGTGGAGTTGTTCTTTTGCCCGGTAACACTTTTACTCCAATTCTCACTATTAACTAGTTGCTTATATTAGCATGCATATTAGGATATTGGCTTTTTATTAGTACTTATAAAGCAGATATTAATGTCTTATTTTGCATGACCTACATCCCATAATCCTACACAATACCTAAACTTAACAGCTACTTCTAACAATTAATAAGCATAATTAGGGGTTTGTTGAGGCAAAAGTCAAAGTTAATAGTGAGAACGGGACCTTAATCTTCCTATTGTACCGAAAACGTACCAAACCGTGACCCCAAAACTGAGGTACGTACCGAACCGTGACTTCTTTGTACCGTTACACTCCTAAAATTTAGGTAGTTGTGGCCCACAGCTGATAAGCAGAAGTATTTCAGTTAGACAGTAATAGTGTGAGTTAGCCGGTTGTATTTTGTATGTATTTTGAACTCTAGGTATAAAATATATACATTAATAATTAATCACACTTACAGGTTGTGATTCTGTGGAACAACTTGGTCCAAATAAAGTGGGTACTGTCCCATCTTTATGCACTGACTCTACATTGCCTCATCCTTTGGAAGTGAAAATAAACCGAACGTACTTTCACAGCACAGAGCACAGCTGCTTGTCGACATGTTCACGAACGAGAGGTGGGTTCAAGTTTTCGTGGGATGTTCACACAGAATGTAGCAAAATGTGTTAACTTGTTACGCATGAACTTCATGGAAATGGAATAAAAACGACTCGTTTTAACGGTTCAGAGTTGACTCTTTCTTTTGAGAGACAATAATTTTATGATGCACTTTTAGCTTTACAACTTTGCAGATGGTTTACATTCACATACAGCTACTTTACACACTGCATAAAAGGTCATTTTCAAAAATCCATAATTGGGGCACTTTAAAAGGATGCATTTTCTGCCCAGTGTTTTACTTCATCTTCTCAATCTGGTAACCATACGCACACACGCTCTCTGTGCTGCAAAAAAGCGCTGACGATCTGACAACACTGACAAAAATGTTTGTTGAGGTTTAGCGATGTTCATTGTGACATTCTGCTCCAATGAAAGTGTCATTCATCCGGCCTGTGTTCCTTCACAAGGCCGCGAGCGTGTGCGATTTGCAGCTACTAAATCGAGCCTTCTCTGTGACGAACTGTGATAAATCCAAACATGACTATTGACCATATTATATACGATAACAGTTGGTGAATGAATGCAGTCTGTGCTACAACACAAAGTAATAACGTTTTAGCTTTTTCATGTTTTAGCTTTTAAGAGAAGCTTCTTAAGCTGTTGAAAAACTACATTGTCTGTTTGCAGTTTAATCATTTCAAAGATGAAAATGGCTAAAATGGTCTGTATGAATTTGCCTTTGTGGAGCGTTCTGAACCTGTGGTTTGTTTAATGTGCAACTGAATTTTCTAATTTCAAATAATAGGCCTAATCGTGATTAATACCATTATTGTGGAGCCCTACTTGTGTGTGTATATATATATATATATATATATATATAAAATGTATTTTTTACTACAATATTAGAGTAATATTAGAAGTATTAAACAGAAAAATAAAACATTTTCAATTTGATTTCATTCATTTCTATAGCATTCTGTGCAATAAATATTGTTCAAAAGCAGCTTTACAGAGAATATTGCCTAAAATAGAATAAAATAATCATGATTTATCTCATGGTTTTCCAAGTTGTCCTTAAAAAGCAGAAACTGTAATAATATCAAATTCTCTACCCATTAAAATGTATTAAACATATTTAATTCTAGCATAATATATAAAGTAATATTTAATTCATATCATGTTAAAACAAAATGCATTTTGCAAAATCTATATTTTTTTTTTTTGTGACGTTTATCGCAAAGGGCCATTTAAGAGTAACCTTTCATTTGATAAAGGCCCAAATATTTATGGTCAAATTTGCCTTTTACTTCCTGTGTAGGTAAATGTTATTTTTGCATGGGCTCTTAACGTATTGCATGGGATATGTCGAGAAAGCCATATCTCTTTCTTCACTGTAATGTTCTGACTATTACAGGTTTAACTGGAGTCCTAAAACTGCATCAAAGACAGTAATTGCCATTTAGAACAGTATTTCTCTGTGTGTGCACCTTTATTTAGTAATGTTGGCTTCCTTCCCAGGGATGCAAAGCGAGCAAGAGAGGGACTGCTGACAGCCTTGATTGATCGTTTTCCACTGGCCCATGATAGAAATATCTGAGCCTAATTGAACATAATATCAGTGAGGCTGGAAAGCTCATTGAAAAATGACTGTTGCAGCCTCTTTATTTACAGCCAGCCATTATCACCGTAATCAGGTTTTCCTCCCCTTCCCCCTGCCAGAGTTTCTCCACCGGAGATGAGAAGTGTGTGCTATGCTCTTTCTTTACACCTCTTTGACAATTCATCTCAATAACTCCTGTGTGGAACTCTTCATCCGTGGAGGAAGGTCTTACTCTCTGCCAGCAGAGATGTGAGAGGAGACATAAGGTTTCTGACGGATGCTGTGGTATGATGATAGAACAGTACACTGTATTAGGATCATAGTATAGTATATTGCAGTATTTGGATAGTAGTTCGATGTAGGTCTCTCACAATTATAGATGCATCTGATCGTGGTTATTTGATCTAATCACAATTTTACAAGATTGCGATATTTGTGCAGTTTTACTTTGTTTTATTTCAATCACATGCTGTCATCCAAATTATGTCAATTTAAGCGGTTAAAGAAATGCCATAAAATGTGTGATATTGTGTCTGCTTTTCCAGTGTGGAGACATAATCATAATCTGGTAGCAGTGAAGAATAGACAATATGAAAAATTCTGTTGTCAAATACATTAACATATTAAAAGGTCTTCCTTCGTATGAAATAAAGGACCGGGTGAAATGAGACTATATTATATGACTTTATATTACATTGTAATACTTTATATTATGTTATAATACAAAATAATACTTAGTTAAACATCATTCATTTTTATAGCATTGAAGTAAATCTGGGACTATTTTATTATGAACTTTATTATTATAATACATGAGATTCCAAGAAAAAGATAATGCCTTGCACTGTGATGAGCAAAACGGAATTAAACTGATTTAAAGAGGTAATTAATTATTTGTTTGACAGTTAATTGTCAGTACACAATTAATAATCGTGACGGGCCTAGTACAATGGTTTCTACTGTATTTTATTATATTTTTGTATAGTACAGTGCAATGTTGTTTAGAATGCAGTTTATTGTATAATATAACATCATGAAGCACAGTTTAGCATATTAAAGTTGTAAAGTACAGTGTAGTGAATTATATATAAAACATTCTCAACGGAGACTTTTTTTTATTATTATAGCCCAAAAATGAATTTAGTTTTTAGCAGCGTGCTGTTTGCAATATTTTTGCACAGTATTATATTGTACTAAAGTACAGTATAGCACACTTTAGTATTTAGTATAGTTAAGTGCTGTATTGTAGTATGGTAAAGTACAGCACAGTACAAGATATTATATTGTATAACACACCATTGGTCCTCAAACAGTAGTCCTTGAAGGATTTTAAGTAGTCAGCCAATTGATTGGCTGATTTCAAAATCATCATTATAATTGACCAAAAACATCAACCTGTAACAATTATTACAATGATTGTGTAACATTAATTTGAAAAAAAAAAAAAAAGAAAGAAAAAAAAAGGAGTTTCATTTGTCTCATGATGTAACTGTGAACGTAAGTGTTTGGTCCAACTTATAAGCTAGCGAAAAGTTGGCTTATTTACAGCAGGTTCATCAGTTAAAAGTTGTCTAGTTCATTTCAATGAAAAAGAGCAAAACTGCAAAAGTGTGGCAAAAATCACGAATTAGTAAAACTGAGTGTTTAAACTCAAACGCTACTTAAAATAAGTAGATATTTGTTTTCATTTTTGGTGGACCACATTTTTTGTTTCACTTGAAGTGGTCCACCACATGAAAAAACACTGCTAATGAATAGAATATCAATATCTCCTGGCCAATTTCAGCAATTACGATAATTAGACTATACTGAGACTTTTGCTGAGTGTGTTTTTTTTTGTGCTGGTACCTTGGCTGGTCGTGCCAAGCTGTCTTAATATTCTGTGTGGCTAATTTAACTTTTCCATTAAGGCGTGATACATTCCCTCTTAGATAAATGCATCATCTTTTATGCCAAATGATTACATTTAATCAATAAATTCAATTAGAATAATAACACACTATAGGGTTGTTACCAGTCAAATGAAAGTGAAGAGTAGGCTGCAGTTTTTTTTCCATTCAATGGTGCGCTTGATGAATGAATAACACAAAAGATATCTTTTAAAGCGAAGAGAAACGCACGGACTGCAAATATATTAGCAACCAAACAAAAGCCCTTTTTATCCACGAGTGTTGCCACGATCGCGCTCCCATCTCATTATAGCCTATAGATCAGTAGCGGTTCGCTAAATAAAATTCAATAAATACCTATTTACAATAAGCACTTGACTCAAATAACTAATAATAACACATTTACTAGAGAATTTGCTGACCAAAAAATAAGCTTGAAATGCTATCTCATGAAACAAAGGTGAATCCCTAAATTTGATCAATCTAAAGGTAGGCCTACACTGTTATTTCATCAGGCAGTCGTGAAAGTCTGGTGGTTTAAAGCTTCTGGCAATGTTGAATCCTGGAGAGAAGACAATTCTAGAGAAAAAGCAAGTAGAGATTCAAGAGTACGCAGGACAAAGTTTGAGCGCGCACACATAGCCTAAAATCTGAGCTAGAGCAGAGCCATGAGATCACTGTATATTTGAAAGCATAGTTTTGTGCGAGAATGAAATAAATCTGCCTACGAGAGAGATTTGTTACATGGATGTGCTCTCACATCACAATAATCCACTCTCAACATTTGTCATTAACACAATGCCATAGAAATGGCCTCAAATGAACTATAAAAATGAGAAGAAATATTTCAATATTTTAAATAAATGGGGAATGTCGTGTTTTTCCATGGGTGCTCGACCATTTCCGCCTAAGAGTGAAAGTGAAAGTGGTGATATGGTCAGGTATGGTGACCCATACTTGAAATTTGTGCTCTGCATTTATCCCATCCAAGTGCACACACACAGCAGTGAGTAGTGAACACACATACACACACAGTGAACACACACCCGGAGCAGTGGGCAGCTATTGCTACAGCGCCCGGGGAGCATTTTTTAGGGTTAGGTGCCTTGCTCAAGGGCACCTTAGTCGTGGTATCGAAGGTGGAGAGAATGTTGTTTATTCACAATCCCCACCTTCAATTCCTGCCGGTGTGGGAATCGAACCCGCAACCTTCTGATTACAAGCCCAACTCCCTCACCATTAGGCCACGACTACCCTCTTCAAAGTATCATCGAAACACATTTTTGCACTGTAGATGCACAACAGTTCTGTTGTGGATTTGTTCAGAACCTTATTCATAGGGTAAATAGAGCAAAAACAGACAATAATGGCAATATTTTATCTAAAAGGTTCAATATTAACATCTTGTTTACTGAAATGTTTTATAAAATCAATACCACATTTGCAATTGCAATAAATTTGGGATGAACAGAATTCTTGTGTGTGATATTGCTGAAATGTATCATACAGATATAAGACTAAAACTCTTGTGTGTGGCCCCTATATCTTAAAATTTTGAATGCAGTAGATCTCTTTTCATCCTGGTCTGTTTGATACTAGCTCATCCTTTGTGAAGACCTTACCGACTCATCAGCCAGTGGCACATATCCCAACAAACCATCCCATACCGGCATGATCAAAAAGATCTTAAACTAGATGGAACTAGGTTAAATATTTTGACTGTTGCGATTCCAAATCGTTTTAATGACCTGTAACTCGGCCTGAGTATCGGACAAGTGTTCACTGTTGGCCAGAGGAGAACTGGCCCCCCGACTAAGCCTAAGGTTTTTTTCTCCATTTGTCGGAGTTTTGGTTCCTTGCCGCTGTTGCCTTTGGCTTGCTTAAGTTGGGGACACTTGCTTGATATTCAGCAGTGTTTTTGATATGCTTCCATTTGGCGCCGTTGTATGTGAACTGAGCTGAGCCGGACGATTACTTCACTGTTTTCTGCAGTGCTGATATACCTAAATTAACTAGACTAATAACTATTGATATTTGCAACGGAATGAATCAATAATATATAGAATAAGCTGGACAATGACACCATTTTCTTTGGGAGCTGCTGTGCAGCCAAAATTATTTGCCAAGTATTACTGTAAAGCTGCTTTGCCACAATTTGCATTGTAAAAAGCGCTATAAGTAAAGATGACTTGACTTGACTTGACTCCACGATCAATGTCACTGAAGGGAAAGTGTTTTTGTCGGTCAGGGCAGGTGGCACTGATGCGCCACTGAACGTGACGTGAGGGTGGAGTGTGGAAAAACCAGCTTCTGACTCTGAAGCCCTGAAGCACCATCTGTCAGTCCCCTCTTCTTCCTCACGGAGGGATGGGTGGGGGGACAGGTGGTCAAGCCCAGTTGGACGGTTGAAGCTGAGCATGACCAGTCTTGTATCTGTAGGTCTCATCTACATCTTTTAATTAAACTACACTAGCGCTTAGGTCTTGGATACAACCTACAAGAGTCTGACTGTGCTGCTGCCACTAATTTATCCGTCATTTGGACATACTTGATACTGGAGACACATAATGGACTTGACAAGCCATGCATGTTCTTACAGGATTAATCAGATTATCATATGCCATCTGTATATGCATATCTTTAAGATATAGAATTCTTGAGGTGAGAGGTGGTTTGTATGGATTTTGCTTGACATTACATATCGGCAACGTTGTAACCTCATAACTTGCTTATGAAATCCCATCATAGTAGGCAAGAGTGTTATTATTCCCAGTTTTAATTTATTGTGTGACCTTTCAAAGGGTCTTTGTTACTGGCGTCCAGGGTCCGGTAAACACGATGTTAATGGTAAATGAGATATTGTGCACAGAGACAAATAACCATGTATTCTGCCATTCATCACGGCACATCCGCCCAAACGCGCCCGAGGCGAGACTCGCTTACTGATCTTGACTAACAGTTCTCCCCACATCAGCACAAGAGTGGACTGCCTTCCCAGAGTGCCTGGAAGCTGTTTTTGAGGCTGTTATCTTCAGTCTCAAGCGCAGGGGGCTGCACCGCTGCTGATATACGGTACCTGCTTCAGTATTCTCCTTTAAGCCCTCATCCACTCCCCAAACTCTTCCCTAATGTCTCCCTTCAGCTGTGGCACTGCATATGATCTCATCAAAATTCAATTTTACACTCTAGGAGCTTTCCTGCCGATAACGAAGGATAAAGACGTTTTTTCCCTCCCTAGCCATGTGTAACCTGGAGTGTAAAGCCGGAGAATCCCGTTTATGCCACCGTTTGGAAGAGCGACTTTGAGTACTGAATCCTAATCGGCAAAGCTACAGACAAGCACAGGGACAAAGAGGGGTGGGGAGGCGGTGAAGGAGAACACGGAGAGGCACTTCACGGAAAACCTGCAGTTGTTGCTCTGGGTCAGGGCGGCGTGTACGTGTGTCCATGCGCGATGTGACATTTGTTGTGTAAAAAATGTCGAGCCGCAGTTTCCTTCAGGGCTGTGGGGAAATGGGTTCGCCGAGGTGACAATGAGCAATGGCACAGGCTTTGCTGGACTTTCTCAAGCCAAATGGAAAAGCGGTTACATGTTTTCTCTCTCCATTGTATGAAATCCTTATAGATTTTCTGCGTTGTTACAAATATCGATCCTTGTGTTGGAATAACATAAATCTCTCTTGATGTTTACTTTGGTGCTTTTAACAACATTTATCGCTCTTGTCTCGTTCAAGACTAGATTATTAAAATTTAAAGGGGAAGCCCACCCCCCAAAAAAGAGAAAATTCTGTCATCATTTACTCACCCTCTTCATTTTATTAAGATATTTTGAAGAATTTTTCAACTGTTTTTGTCCATACATTGAACAATATCAGTTTTTGTTCTACTTTTGGGTCCAGTGTTGTTTTGGACCTTGTTGATTTTCATTGTTTGAACAAAAAACACAAGGCTTTTCCTAAATATCTTCTTTTCTGTTCCACATGTTCCACAGAAATGCATACGGGTTTGGAATGATGTAAGGGTGAGTGAATTATGATAGAATTTTCTATCTATTTAACCTGTTAACTACGGTGGCCCAGTAGTGCACAAACAAAAGTTCACAACACAACAAAATAAAGCCGCAACACAACGGAATAAAGCCATTTATTTGAACATGTCTGTTTTTAAATGTTAAAACAAAGTCATTGTAATTAATACGAATTATACGTTTTAACCATTTGGTGGAATTGGCAGATGTTGCCTTCATCATGCGCCGTGGTAGTGCGTCAAATCATTCACGGGTATAAATATGAAGCTATTGTGCATAAATGTGATTTTGAATTAATATTTCATGTCGATATACAATGTTTACATACTTAAAACTAATCATGGTAAGACTCTGGACTCTTACAACAGTGGCAAGGAAATCTAACTTTACCATTTCCGTTGTGGCTTTATTTCCGTTGTGTTGCGGCTTGTTTCCGTTGTGTTGTGAGCTTTGCTTAAATTTCTTTATGTAGTGCACTACTGGGCCACCGTAGTTAACTGTCAGTGTCTCAGTGCTTTATTTATTGCCTTTTTCAAATATCAGATATTTTTGTAAAAATCATTAGGTATCATTTGAAAGCTTAAACACTCAATTCATCCTGTAAAAACAGTTTTGAAAATTGGACATCGCGTTACCAATAAAATGGTACTTTAAAACCTTTTAGCGGGCTCAGACATATCAACATATACTGTAGCTTTGATTTTGTAGCAATTTTTGAGCCCAAATTATTTTGTATAAAATAAAAAATGTTTAGCTTAGTACATTTGCTTTACAGTAAATGTAAACTTCTATATTTTTTACACTTTCATTTTTTATAGTGTTAATTAATAATTAGTTTACTTGAAATAATTAGTAATAATTAATAGTGTTCATTTTAGTTAATGAAAACTTAAGTCATGCTGCATAAAGGTTAAATTGTTAATCATAATTATTTTGCTCAAAATTAATCACAGTGATTGTTGTCATTTGAGAAATTAATTTTTACATTTCACTTTCACATATAAGCACAGATCAACAGAATGTCAACTCATACGCATGGTTTATTTTTACCTCATGTAGTTTCCTAATTTATTATAGGCTTTTTATCATATGAATTAACATACTCTCTGAAAACTGGTAGAGCAAGAAACTTCTCTAAAAAATTAAAACAGTGGAACAATAATTCCAATCATTCAAAAGTACGTTGTTTTTCTATCAAAACAATAGCAAAGTCTTTGTATTGTCAGACAGAGGTTTGTGTAAGTGCATTTAATCATCAATCACAGTCACAAAAAATATAGTCGAGATCCATGTTTGGATTTATTACAGTTCATCACAGAAGGTTTGATTGCAGATTTAGTCACAGCAACTGTGTAAGCAGCTCATGAAGGAACACACACTGACTGAACAACACTTTCATTTAATGGAGATCGATAAACTCCAGTTTACTTGTTTTGTCTGTGTTTTCAGATCATTTGTGCTGCTACCACAGTGTTGAGAGAGAGTATGCGCTTGGTTGCCAGATTGCAAAGATTAAGTAAAACGTGTCAGAAAACGAATCCTTTTAAGAGGATTGGGGGATTTAATATCTTGACATCTGGCAACTACATACATGAAAGCTCATAGTAGGGGCTTGTTAAAAAACGAAATATTTTGTCTCCTCTTTTTTCAATACACATTTTTAATTTTTTTAACTACATTTTAGTCATGTAATTTTTCGTCAATGATTTTGCATGTTGATATAGTTGCCGTTATCGTTTAATGACACTATTTTTGAAACTGCTTTCACTTTTGCAAAAATCTGTTGAGTGTATTCTTTAAAAAAAGAAACCATCCTTAGGTCTGTCTTCCAAAGCATTGGATATGAGCATTTACCCTTCTACCATCTGAAGAATTTTCTCTCCTGCTTTTCATAGATATTTCAAATGTTGGTTTTCATTCCTGTTCTCCTCTATCACCAGCCGTTTGTGTGAGCTCCATGTAATCTACTGAGAATGAGGTGGAATGAATCAGTGAATGATTTCCCGTCACCCATTGGCCTCTGTTCTACTTGAGAGACGTGCAGCATTATAATGTACCTCTGTTGACGTGGGACTGTGTATTTGTTTGAGTGTGAATGAGTGGAATCCTTGAGAGGTCGTACCTGTGGGCAAGATACTCAGTGTGCAGACGGGCTTCAAAAGCACTCATTGATTCCTCTGTCTAGAAAGATTCATTTATGGGTAAACCCATTAACATACTTCTGTTAAAGCGGTGTTGGAGACTAAGCATGCCACTAACGACTATTTTTATATCGATTAATCTATCGACTAATTTTCCACCAAAAATCAACAATTTTTCTGAAGAACATTTTATTTAACTTTCAACTTTGGCACTCAGGACTCTATCATTAAGAGCTGCAGCCAGTTGCGGTGAGCGGTTCTTCTTTAGCAAGAATTCAGTGACATGGCTTTGCCTAAAACTGAGAGAAAAATGAATACAACTAAATTATGTAGGCCTAAATGGAAACATTAAGTGTGGAAAAACATTCCTAATGTTCTTTTAACTTTGAACTCTTCAAACTCTTTTGATATTGTATATGAATAGTATTTATTAACTGTGTACATATTATATATACATTTGTATTTTAAATGTTATTCATTGTCATTTATGCCGTTATGTCAGTATACCGTCACGCAACCATCATCCAGAATAGCCTCTAACGTTATATTCCTCTTCAGATGTTTGAGCATCGAGCTTGTGCTGCTGTGGTATGCCACCGAAACCAGCGTACAAACCACCTTTTTATTATCAGCTAATCTGAAGTACTCCCTTACTTTAAACCCCTTCGGCTTTTGAAAACTTTTGCTTACAAACTGTTAGTGGACTCCGCTTTACCCACAATCCTTGGAAACTTTGACGTGATGCACGTAACATTAGCACACTAGAGGTGTTTTGCTATTTTAGTCAAAGTGTGAAAACGAAATTTAAAAGGTAAAATAATATAAAACGATCAGTCGATTAAAAATATTGACGTCGACTAATTATCAGCATCGAAGCAGTCGATTATATCGACCAATCGCGACAGGCCTAAGAGTAATGCAGATCAGACATGGGAGTCAAGACTGCATTTTTTGATTGAAAATACAGTAAAACCGTAATATTGTGAAATATTATTGCAATTTTAAATAGCTTTTAAAATGTAAATTTTCAGCAGTCATTAATACAAAGTTCTGTCATAAAACTCTAGAAGGCGCAGGCTGATAGGTCTTTAACGCAATCTGCTTGCAATCACATCATTCTCTATAGGGACCAACGGATTGGTTCCTACTGTATCAGTAGCCAGTGAGCTCAATGCTCAACCTTCAAATGCTAGGTCTATATTTGCTGTAGCGGTTGCAGCGCTTTCAGAAACCGCTTTCATGCCTTTTTTGCAGTGCTTTTATGTCCTACAAGCTCACATTAGCGTGCCGTGTATGTATTGGCAGTACCAAGTACTTGCTTCGCAGTAGCAATAATCAACAGCAGTAGCAAAAACAAAACATATCAACATTTTTATATCCATTATGCCAAACACTATCATGAGTTGCCATTGTAGAACTCTTTGTTGACAGTTGTCTTAATATTTTTGTAGAAAGCTCAATAAATTTTTTTTAATGAGTGAGTAAGATTTAGGTTCATAAGAACAAAATTTATATGAAAAATACATCTTTTGTAACAGAAATATATTTACTGTCACATTTGATCAATTTAATACATCATTGCTGAATAGTAAAAAGTAATTATCTCTTTGTTTTAAAAAACTTACGAAAATTAGTCAAGATTATTGCGTGTTGGGCATGAACTCCCAAACCTTTGCATGAAGTAAGAGTTTGAGATTGAGGTTTCCTTCATATAGCACCTGTGACCTTTCTAACCTGATCCAAATTCCAGTTGCCTCTTGGCAGGTGTTCCCTGTTCACCTACTTTCATCCGGTCCATTACTCCTGTAGAGCATCTGTGCGTGTATATGTGATCTCCTCTGGCATGCTTCACCCAGAATCCCTCTCCCTGGGGCTTTCTCCCCCACCCAAATCCCATAATTGATGGAATTTCCCCAGATGAGAGCGAGTAACTGGAAGCATCACATATGGAGCAGTCAAAAGACGACACACGGGGGATTAATTAGCTACAGTAACCCCTTACTGCCTTCACATGAGCTCCATTCTATTCTCATTACCTCCAACCACCAACGGCCTGTAACCCTCCTCCTCATAAAACACACACATAATCAATATTCACATTCTGCTGCTATTGATCACAGCCATGAGTGCCATCGAAGCTGTCGCCTGAAGACCCTTGATTTCCGCCCACATTTCTGCCCACAGTTGGTTCCTTGACTATATGGTTTGAACGTTATTGTGCATTAACAGGATACTTATACTTTTGTACATTCACAGATTATAGTAACTCAGCGGTTATTGTTGTGTTCAGAGACTAATGAGCATTTCTCTGGATTCACCGGGCTATTTATCTGCTCCTCCATCTAAATGATGTTTTGAATACTTGTGGGATAAATGCTAATGATTCTAATTAATTCCAGATTTGATATGATTTAATTTGTCATAACATGCACAAACAAACCCATTCGTTTACCACTGGGAATCAAGTGCATTAGTTTCTAATTGATATTTCTTTGAGCTCTTAACTGAGTTGCATTTCCCATAGTCTATATCCAAGCCATATCTAGAGATGAGAATATCATAGAGACTTGGGAGTTGGCAGTGCCCTAGCAACCAACCAGAACCCCCTAGCAACCGCACAACATCCAGGGTTTTGCGACATTCAGAATTTGAATTGCATTTGATTTGAGGTATTAAACTGAATTGAATTGAAATTAAAATGAATTGAAAATCAAAGAAATTAATAAAACTTTAACATTTTTTTTTTATCTAGAAAATCAAAGTTTAAGACAAACAAGTTTGACAAAGCCTTGTCGAAATCTTTGAAGGCCTTTACAGTTTTTCTCAATTGCTTTGGCACATTTTTGAAACAGTCTTAACATTCTCTAAACTGTGAGTGCAAACATCACAACTGTTTGCTGGAACTTCAGAACTTTATTGCATATCTGCAAAATGTAGTTACTCACCCAAAACTGTTGTTAAAAAGGATGGATGGATAGATGGATGGATGGATGGATGGATGGATGGATGAATGGATGGATAAAACAATGGATGGATGGATAGAATGATGGATGGATGGCTAGAATGATGGATGGATGGGTGGATGGATAGAATGATGGATGGATAGAATGGTGGATGGATAGATGGATGGATGAAAGAATGATAGATTGATGAATAGATGGATGGATGGATGGATGAATGGATGGATAAAACAATGGATGGATGGATAAAATGTTGGATGCATGGATAGAATGATGGATGGATGGGTGGATGGATAGAATGATGCATGGATGGATAGATGGATGGATGAAAGAATGATGGATTGATGAATAGATGGATGGATGGATGGATGGATAGAATGATGGATGGATGGATGGATAGATGGATGGATGGATGAAAGAATGATGGATGGATGGATGGATAGAATGATAGATGTATTGATGGATGGATAGAATGATAGATGTATGGCTGGATGGATAGAATGATGGAAGAATGATGGATGGATGGATGGATGAATAAAACAACGGATGATGGATAGAATGATGGATTGATGTATAGATAGATAGATAGAAGAATGGAGCGATAAATAGAAAGATGTATAGAACGATAGATGTAGAAAATGTTTTCAAAAAATGTACCGATCTTGTTTTCAAATTCTTCATATTCACGTGACCTTGGAGTTGTTGCGTGGTCAGTGGAGATGAGTTCTATTGATTGCATGCATGATTATGAGTATGCTTTATGTGTGATGTATGTAGTAGTGTGCATGCGTGGGATGTTGCTTAGGGCAAATGAGAGCACATATATGTTTGCTCTCAACACCCACTTTTAAATCAAGTGCTTGTACTAAAGCTGACATCAGTGTTAACATCAACTCTAAGCAAAGACCTTTGTGAAATAAAGCATTACCACCCACCCACCATCTCCAGATCAGTTTACATTATCATAGTATGGCTCAAGCCTGTATTACTATAAATTTAAGTCTGTAATAGAAAACCCTGTCAGGGTTAGGGGTCAAATGGGTTCTCTGTTCTCTCGACACCTCTTTTGAGCTTTTAACAATGGGCTTTGGCCACACCGATCTGAAGAACAGGTTTGTCATGTCCCTGTCTTAATCCAGGCCATTTCCTTGCTGAGAAGGGTTTGTCTTAGCACAGAAAGGAGGGGCTGTCCTGCCGGGAGCTCAAGGACGTTGCGGTGCTGTAATCTTAACCATTAAAAGCCCTCTACAACAGAAAGACACCAGAATAAGGAATGGGGGAGTCTGGTTATTCGATCCATACAAACACACAGGAACATTAGCTGCAACTGAAAACAATGCTTAATTAAAAACTCATATGACAGATGTTATCTCTGCTCTGATGCACTTAGATTTAATCCACCGCAGACCTTAATGGTGCTTTAAAGGCCAAATTGATTCCATGATGTATTGGTTAACATTTGCTCATGTTATTTTTCCACAATAAATGCTTTATTATAAAATGGATACTTCTAAATTGGGTGAGCCGCATTTGAAGCCTTCACTTCAAGTGGCAACATTTTTATTGAAAGTCATTTAATATCAGGGTCGCATCCCAACCCAGTGTTTTCTGATCCTATACTGGTATTTTCCAGAGCTCGGAGGAGAATTTTGACCGACAGTTTCTTTCAAGATCGAGAGAGGGTGTCTGTAGTCGCCTGCAAACGTTGATCGATATTATAACCGTGGGGTAATAGTGGAGATCAATAAGCATCAGGACCGGCCTGTTCCGCTGATCAAATATTAATCAAGACAGACGGAGCCGAGTGGTGGCTCAAAGGGTCTGTCTCCTCGTCGTAGATCCGCGTCTCTTTTGGCTTCAGTGGGGGCAAACTAGGACTTTTCATAAAAAAATAAATAAATAAATAAATAATACAGAAAGCTTTTTCTGCAGTCTGAGAGAAGAAATAACAGACCATATCTGAGAGATTCTTCTTAATCAAATAACAATGCTCTGGGTAAATGCTTTAAATGGTTCATTTTAATTGAATGTAAAATTATGTTAATTTATTGGCTGTTAGGAGTTCTCACCCATACTGTAAGAGACATGTGAATGATTGTGTCATAATCAGAGGTGATAGAAATTCATACGGAGGTGTTTTAATACAGAGCGCTTCATTCTGATGCATTGTTGGAGACTGCCGTTTATGTTTTTGTATCTGGATTAAATACACGTTGAGCTTTAATGACAGCATTGGAAAATACATTTGACTCATAATTTACTATGTAATGTGTAAAAAAAACAAGTGTTTTTTGTGTGTACTATTTGTCTAGTTATGAATGTTTATCTGCCTGATTAGGGATTTTCGTATCTTACAGTGCCAGTTAACTTGATGCTTAAATGCTTTTCCACAATTTTTCTCTCTCATTGAGCTTCCATGCATGTGCATGGATGTAATGGCTTCAATCTCGCTCATTGTATTGGCAGTGTGTGTGTGTGTGTGTGAGGTTCTCATCTTCTGGGAGAAGCCAATTCCACTCCAGTTCAGCAGTTGATAAGGAAAAGATAGTGTCTGCAACCCTAGTACAGGATGGAGTGTAAATGATTTGTACAGATAAGAGACAGGTTCACTTTCTCTCTCCCTCTAGGTCGGTTCTAAAACCTAATGAGCTGCCTACCTAGCTAGAGAACAGAAATGGATGTGAAAGGGTTGTTATGCTGCTTTATAGATACCTGGTTTTGACAAAATTCACTGAGAATGCATTGCAATTGTAAAAATTCACCTAAGATCACAGACAAGTTGACAGCTATGAATATATTTCATTCATTGCCTAAAGGTATTTATTGAATAGTCCTATCTAATTAAAACAGAACATTTTACCCAGTAGTTCGGTTTGTATTGCTATATATTACTGTTCAAAAGTTTGTGGTCGCCATCTTTTTTGTTTTCCGTTTTTGAAAGAAGTCTCTTATGCTCACCAAGACTTGTAAAAATATTCCTGTGATCAAAGCTGAATTTTTTAGCATCATTGCTCCAGTCTTCAGTGTCACATGATGCTTCAGAAATCATTCTAATATGCTGATTTGCTGCTCAAGAAACATTTCTGCTTATTATCAAGCTTGAAAACAGTTATGCTTTTCAATGCTTTTGTGAAAACTTTGATTAAATTTTTTTTTCAGGATTTTGAGGAATAGAAAGTTCAAAATAATAACATTTATTTGAAATTGAAATCTTAATATTAGTATCCTAACAAGTGTCTTTGCTGTCACTTTTGATCAGTTTAATCCGTCTTTGCTAAATAAAACTTATTTGAAACAACAATTTTGTTTACAGTGGTAGCTCACCAGGTCCCCACTGGTCAACAACCTGACACAAAAGCTTATTCTTTCTGTTTATTTTATTTATTTTTTTTGCACGACAATGATCAGTTATATCAGAGAGAGACTCGGGACAGCACTCATGGAAAGAATGTGTGTTTTTGTTTGGTTGGTTATGTATGTGCAGTTCATTTGTTTCTCTTCGCGAGACATTATGATTTCATCAAGCGCACATTCGCACGGAGAAAAGAATGAAGCATATTTAATTAAGTAATGAACATGTTTTAAGGCATCATGTGCCATTTAAAAAAAAAATATGACTCTTGAGTCCATGCTGTGTGTTGAATATTGTATACATATGAATGCTGTCAGACCTCACAGTCTCTGATACTGAGTGTGTGTGTGTGTGTGGTTATTAGAGCTTGGAGGTCACCTTCAGGCTCGCCAATCTGAGACTGTGATCTTTGAAAGAGATATGTCCCCTCGTTCTCTCCTCCACACTCACATTCTCTCTGATACAGACACATTATCTCTTTAAAGTAACCTCCTGTAGTGTGGGAATGCTCCTCTGTGTGTGATTTATTACAGAGGCTCTCAGCACACTTACATGCTGAGGTTCAGTGAGTTAGTGTGTCTGTAGACAGAGATCCTGCTCCATATTCCTCTATGAGACTTTCAAGCTTGCCTGACTACAGTAACAGCACACAAGCCACAGAGGTTACCTCAGGACATCACTGGATACCACTGTTATACACTGTTACACTTGACGGATAATTTAGTCAGTGCTAAAAGTGAAGATATTGAGCTATCCAACACAGTGACTTCTAACATATGATGGTAATATTGAATATTTAAATTTTGAAGCATGAGATTTCACTGCGGTCAGGGCTAATCTATGTTGCTCGTTCTTATTTTCATTAGTTGTAAAGCAGGTTTAGCTCAGGATAGGTCAAACTATGGCATAAATGAACTTGTGTAATGTAATATGATAGTTAACTAAAACTTAAAGTAAATGTTATCTGTATCTTTGACTTAAACTTTAAAGCCAGTCACAGTCAGCCCACACAAGTAGATGAAAAGTGTTTTTTATGTAGTTTAGATTATACAGTTTCTATTATGTTCACATTTGGTCATATTCCTCAAACCACTGGACTTCTTATGTTAATATTACTGACATTCTTCTCTTTATTCATAATATTTGTATCATTTTTATGGGACTGCAAGTAAATCACAATCTTTACCGCACTTATCTCTTACTCAGTCCACGAAAGATCAGCTTCTTTGGATAAATTCCCAGGTCACATTTTACACAAAATACATTTTAAAAATAAATTTATAACTTAAAATACATATAAGAGCAAAATATTTGAAATCTGAAAATAAAGTGAACTATAAGTAATGTCTATTACTGTTGTAACATTAGACTTTATTATGATATGGATAATAAAAATATTCAAAATATTACAATGTGCATAATAAAAAAAGGTGAAATTTAAATAATAGAGCGTATATGCAGTCTATTGTGACTCTTCAGTTTTTTTGTGTAGTGACAGTATTTATAATTATTATTATTACATTAAGTAAAATAGAATAAAATGTATTAAGTAAAAAGCAATCAAAAAATACTTATTTACTAATCATACTATTTTTTTAAAACTTATTTTAAATTAAGTAATACTGTTTTTTATATCTCTCAATTTGTAACATTCTTAATATAAACAAAATATAATGAAATGATAATAATAAAATAAAATATTAATATAATAAAATATCTGTTGTTTTTAATTAGCATTTTTTTCTTTGGTTTTGTTCTGAAATGTGACCCGAACTTTTCTTGAGAAAGTTTCATAAATTTCCCTTTTATGTCTTTGTTTACTTTTCTACAAAGATCATGTTTTGTGAGCACTAATTGACCATATACTGAGGTTTAATTGCCACGTCTAAACACTGTTACAAATTTCACAAGTGTTTAAAGCTTTTGTGAGACTTGCCGACTGTAGCGTTTCGTGCAAGATGAGGAATGAATGGGATTTCCTCCTACTGTTTTATCATCCGGCCCTTACAGTACTTCACACAGTGTAGAACATGTACGAAAACACCAGTTCTGTGAAAGTGTGTGAGAGGGATTGTGAAATGGAGATGGCACCACATGGGGTCTCGGTGCCCCTGCAGTCTTCTGGCACAAGTGCAGCATCATCTCCTGATGATTCGATACCTCCAGGTGTGACTTCCACCCCCTCCACAGACTCTCAAAACCTACCAGATAGATTCTGTTATTTACACTTTCCCAAGGGACTGTCAATAAGAGCTTCTGTGGAGGCATCTCCGAGGCCCTGTTTACACCTGGTTTTCACAAGTGTACGACGCTAAATACAGGTGTAAATGAGGTGTAAAATGTTTTTAGCTTGTCCACTTTCGACCACTTCCAGAGGTAGTCGAAAACACATTCAACCGGATTGCGTTCGTAGTATAAATGCTCATGTGGTTGAATGTGTTCGAGCAGCACTAAAGTCCGTCTGCTTAATGTCTACTTAATTTGTAAACATTATGGGCACTAGCTAGACGGCAGTTAAACTTTGTCAGCTGAAAACCCAAGTTTGATTTGAAGACAAAAAATGTACCAAGCACAATGTTCTCTCACCATTCCTGATTTATCTTACGGCTGTCAGAGCAGAAACAAAAGCTGCTGCTCTCCATGTTTTCCATCGTCGTCCGGTCACTTGCATATGTAAGTTACGCAAGCTTATTTTGTCCAATAGATCGAAAGATCTGGAACACATACATTTACAGCCCATAGACCCTCTCCTAAAAAGATTTCAGGACAGAAGTGGTTGAAAGTGGACAAAAGACATGGATTAAAATACCAGGTGTAAACGGGTTTGTGTCTCCCTCATCCACTTGTGATCCTATCGACCAAAACGCATCTTAATACCAGTAAACATGGCCTAAATTGTTTGTAAATCAGTGCGTACAATGTAAATTTTCTGTTGCCATACACATCCTGCAGCTTAATTCGGTTCTCAGTTCACATTTTAGTGCTCAATCCTGTTCACACACTGTTCAGTAATTTACGGGAGCGACAACCGCATGCTATAATCAACTCCCAAAAACTTCAAACGGGTTTACAAAAGTTGCAGTGTGTACAGAACCGAACTGAACAGCTATTCATTAATGACTTATTTAAATGCATATCACAGATGAGTCTCTCTTCCACATATGGGGAGGTATTCGTGCTGCCACCTTCAAAAAAAAGCAAAAAAGCAAGCAAAAACTAGCCCTTAATAAACCGAAATAAATTCAAATGCTTTATATTGAAAAGAAGAGCAAATTATCATCACCTGCATCTGACAATTTTAATTATTCCATAAACCTGATCAACCAAGGAAAATCAACAAGCCAGGACATGTGCTCGGACATGGCAACACCTCAAGAACGCATTCTGCAAATATCTTCTTTAGTGTTGCACAGAAGAAAGAAAGGTTGAGGTAATGATGGCAGTTTTCATTTTTGGATGAACTGGCCCTTTAAGAAGACACTCAGCTGTCTAACCCACATTTCAAAATATGTGAGCTAATTTTCTCCTTGCATTGTTTTTCTTTGTTTTTATGAAGAAGGAATATTGGGGGGAAGGTGGACTCATATTTTCATACCCATTTATCACAAGAATGCTCTGCAGCCTATTTAAGGTCAGCCCCCTGTCCACAGAATCTTTTAATGAAGAACATTCCTGCAGCCAATAGGAACGCTTGTTTACTGGGGCACCCTCACAGTCGGCCAATCAGGAGTCTCTTGTAGGGAGCAGGATTGATGACAGCAGTATACCAGTGTGAAAGCTCACCACACTTTGTCATTTATAACTTTATATTGGAGATCATATCGTTCTCAAAGCTGCTGGAGAATGTAATATGTTTAGGCCTTAACCGTTTTTCATATGATGAAAGTCTTTGTAGCGCTGTGTGTACGGGAGGGTAACAGGCTTTCCCTCTGTCAACATTTTTCAGAATGTAGAAGCTTGTTTTAAAATTAGAACTGCTTTTGTATTTTGCTTTGATATAGAAAAATACAAAGCAGCACAGCTGAAGTGCACTTCACAAGAAGTTAACTGTCCTAGCATGTGGAAAGAAGCTTTTTCATCGTCACATTCTATCGTTTGGTTGTTTTAATGTACTGTCTATCTCATCATTTTGTTTCTTTATCGTTCTCTCTGTCTATCCATCTGTTAGTTTAACATTCTATCTATTTGTAACGGTCTTGTAGTTAAAAGATGCGCACACCAACGGAGAATCATGGGAACAAAGTTTAATCATGAACAAGGGAAGAAATCCAAACAAGACACTTAACATTAACAACGATCGACAAGGACTGAATGAAACTCAGGGCTTAAATAACAGGAACGCAAGGAGATAATGAGACTAACTAATTACATGCAGCTGACGACAATGACCTAGTGATGACGTGGCGGGAACATAACCAAAGGAACACATGTGAAGACAGTCCAGACAGAGATACACTATTGTTGTATAGATAGAACTCACCATAATTAAAGGGTTAGTTCACCCAAAAATGAAAATTATTTACCCATAATTTACTCAAACTGAAGCCATCCTAGATCTATATGACTTTCTTCTTTCAATCGAACACGATCAGAGTTATATTACAAATATTCTGGCTCTTCCAAGCTTTATAATGGGAGTAACTGAAATTTTGAAGCCCAAAAAAACACATCCATCCACCATATAAGTAATCCACACGGTTCTAGAGGGTTTAAAAAGGCGAAAAATATCCATTTAACTTTATAAAAGAGAATCACTGGGTTTTGTACACAAGTCGATTCCTGCAGAAGAGTGAACTTTGACCTGACACATGACGTTTTGATGAACGTGGAAGTTATAAGTCTAAAATGAGAATTTTTAAAGAGAAATTTCGGAGGAGTTTGTTGCCCAGCCCTATTTGTTTGAACCACGAGAGGCGTCATCTTAAGCTTACGTTTCTCCTACATCCTACGTTATACGCCGGAACTCGCCTCTCATGAACGTGCAGACGGACGTTACTGGACGCTGGTGATTATAGTCTGTAAAGTTATAAATATGGCTATTTTTCTTACAAAAACGCATGGCTTTGCTACAGAGGGTCTTCATTAACCCCCTGGAGCTATGGATTAATTTTATGATGGATGGATGTGCTTTTTTGGGCTTCAAAATCTCAGTTACTGCTCACTCCCAACAACCCAAACAACCCAACATTTTATCAGTACAGATCTATTTAAAGCAAGCGCTGTGCAAAGTATGTTTGGGTCATACGTCTAAATGCAAGCCTAGTGTCATCTTGCCGCTGCGGTCCTTTAGAATAATAATAGACTATCATCTCCTGTAGTTCTTTTACGAATCATCTTGACTTACATTCCAGGTTAGTAAAGTGAGCTTTGAATGGGTGGGCGCAACCTACTTTTTCCTTGAGGCTGATGGAGTGTATAAATTAAGGAAGTCGAAAAATAAGCTATTTGCCTACCCGGCAATTTTTAACATGACCTCACAAGTTACAACATAAAGTTTGATGGAGGTCATATAGCTTGGTCTTGCTCACAGGCATTTGCCTCCCTGTAGAGGCTGTGTGCTTATTCCTTATAGGATCATGTGTTGCTATGGATTTCTTAGTTTCACCAGATGATGAATGGCGTGGCTGTAACATTCATCCATGTGGATTTGAGGTCAACGGCATATTGCATCCATGGTGTATTGTAATTGAAAGCAGGTCTGTTGAGGAAGTAAGATTTTACGCTATCTCTCTCTCTTTACGATTTTTGCTCCCCCTCTCACTGTATGGCTTGTACGGTTGTGTAGTGTGTCTGAGTGATATGTTGTCACTTTTTGATGATGCATGGTGCAGGGAGGGACGTTTATCATCGCATGGGCTGATTAGCGCGCAGTCTCTGGACACATCACGCCATCCTTCAGACCTGCGTTGACAGAACAACCATCAGTCCTGTGGTGTGTGTGTGTGTGTGTGTGTGTGTGTGTTTGTGTATGTGAGCAACACTTGGGGTTACACCTCATCTTTCTTTAAAGCTTAGATGTCACATTGCAACAAGTCGTGGTGTAGCATTACAAAACGCAGTATCACTGTTTTTATGTCAAATTGCCCTGCATCGAAGTGAGCTAATTAACTCTTTCCCCATTGGTGATGTCCCGCCATTGACAAGATATTCCAGCAATCCTTGTTTACACTGTTGGAGCACTGTGATGGATAATCTTAAATAATGCAGCCAGAGAAGGTCTTATTATTGGGAGATACGAGGGTCCGTGGCTCTACCATTGGAGAAAGAGTAACGGCAATTTAACATACATGTTTTGAGATTTCTGTTCGTGAGGCATTTATGAGTTTGGAATATAAATCTTGGCCAGGTTTTAGTACTGCACATTGGGGCTGTTCTGTTCTATCTTGTAAGCCACCAAATGTTGTCACCAGAAATATATACTCTTTAATAACACATTTTAGTGGAAATAATCTCTTTGTGCTTTGCCCCATTGATTTGAACATGACTTCATGAAATATGCATGTATGAATATTAGATTAATCTCTAACAGTGGTTCTAGGCGATAATGTGCAAATGGATAAATAAACTAGATTTTTACATTTTCTGAAGATAATGTGAGTGGTGTTTTCACTTTATAGTGCCAATGTGGTTGTCAGGGTGTTACTTTTTGGTTGCTAAGGATTTTGAAGTGGTTTTTAACATATTGCTTCATGGTAAGAACCAAACTTGGGTCATCAGCCGACAAAAGCCGCGTTTCCACCATCGGGCCAAACGGTTCCCATTGTGAAACCGTTCCATTCCTTGCGATCTGCAACGGTTTACTGATGATATAAGATGTCAATAACGACCTCATTATGGAGGATTGTCGATATTTATTTTAATTTTATTATTAATTTGTGTTTATGTCACTCAAATAGAGCGCTTAGCCAGCTACGGAGAAACTGGTAACCAGCCAATCCTCTGTGCCGATGTCACATTATATCAGCACAATTCAGCAGACAACCGTGCTGAGAATTCCGGGCCGACAACGGTTTGTAATAATGCCTTTCCTTACAACTGGAAAAGCATTCTAAGAACCGGAAAAAACAGTGGAAAAGCGGTTAAAGTTTAAATGCTGTCTGGCTAGTGTGCTTCCCATGTTTACGCATTAACTCATCTTACTCATCTTTTGTGGCTCTTCAAACGCATTCGACAACATGGGTGTCTACACTACTAAAGTAATCGAGCCAAATCCGTTTTCGACTACCTCTGGAAGTGGTTGAAAGTGGACAAACTTCAAAACATTTTCAAAACCCCGTTCACACCTGTATTTAGCGTTGTCTAGTTGTGATTCAATCGACCAAAACACAACTTTTGCTTAGAAAAGTAAATTCACACCTCTGCTTAACAAGCTACATGATTTGAAGTATCATTCCTATCTGTAGCACAACCAGTGCCGGATGAATTACAAGCCAAAGTTTAATCATTTACGGTTAGAGGAACATTCAAATCCAAACCGCTAAGTATGAGCAATAGTTTGAGTGATGCTTGTCTAAGGCTGGCCACACACTTGAAGACAGGGGGTCATTCGAAGCTTGTCGTTAACGATTTTTCATCCAAAAAATCCTCTATTGTGCGTTTAAAATTGGTTAACATCCGAAAATCGTTTACTATGTCCCAGGTCTAAGCACACTCCACTAATAACAATTAAATGAAAAAATAAATACTCCTGGATAAGGGTGCAGGATTTAACACAAACCTAATGTGTTGCTGGCCATTAATTTTCACTCTCTGCTTCGTGCAAATCTGCAAAAGTTAATTAAAAGTGCTTTGCCGTCTGAGCTCATTGTCTGTAGTCTGTGTGTATTGAATAAATATATGTAGATTTCTAAAAGTGCTTACTGGGATAATGTGCAATGCAACATTATGTGTGTTTTTAAAGTGTGTATTATCTCCAGGCTTTGTGTTTTGCTGTGTTTTGACTGTTCTCCTAAGCAGAGCCCATAATTGCTTTTCCCACTGTCCCTCTGCCTCCTGAGGGTGTTAAGGCCGGGATGCAGACTTGATTGCCGTTCTGTGTAGCAAGGGTGTACGTTCAAGCCAAGATTGTGGGTCACAACGCAGTGGGAAATAAAAGAATAATAATCCGCTATAGACTGTGATGGAGGTGTTTATGTGTGTATATGATTGGGGCTGAAGTGGGCATTGCGAACCCAGAATTTGACTTTCACCAGACCATGAAATTGACTTTGCAAGATTCCTGCATGTGCAGTGCTGTTATCGTTAACTAAAACCAAAAAGTTTTATAAAAAATTAGTTAGTGTTGATGGTAATATTATCATTATAGTTAATATTATCATTATTATCAGAGCTTGACATTAACTCCTGCCAAATTCATGTGGATTTCAGCAGTGGAGTGTAGGTGGGTTAAATTTTATATGTAATTCATACATATTTCAAATGTAGTCTTTTTAAAAGGGCACCTGAAATAATGAATATCGATACTGCTGCACGTAGGGGGTAGTTGTGGCCTAATGGTGAGGGAGTTGGGCTTGTAATGTGAAGGTTGCCGGTTCGATTCCCACGCCGGCAGGAATTGAAGGTGGGGATTGTGAATAAACAGCACTCTCTCCACCTTTGATACCACGACTAAGGTGCCCTTGAGCAAGACACCTAACCCCTAATTGCTCCCCGGGCGCTGTCGCAATAGCTGCCCACTGCTCTGGGTGTGTGTTCACTGTGTGTGTGTGTTCACTACTCACTGCTGTGTGTGTGCACTTGGGATGGGTTAAATGCAGAGCACTAATTTCGAGTATGGATCACCATACTTGATAACATGTCACGACTTTCACTTTCTTGCGCTCTCTCATCTCTCTGGCAGCAAGTGAACACACAAACCTGCCTCCCCTCACTCATTTGCTTTTTTTTTTTTTTTGCTGCTCATTGTTCTTAAACAGTCAAATACACACAAAATGGCGGTCTTGGCGAGTATTGATGTAAACTCAGTCAGTTATGTTTTGAGTGAATGTAATCAGTTGAGAAAGAAAATGCATGTGTAGCAGTATAATGGATCTGTGTGTCATATCCTAAAGTAACAGCAGCCTAATATACTTGCTATGACATATTAAAAATATCTATTTGGCAGTTTTTCCCTCTGGTATCGATGTCAAAATTGTGGCCAGTGAAAATCTTGAGTGGCTAGTAATTTTGGAAAACCACTAGCCACAGTGAATGGTGAGCAAAAAAGTTAATGTCAAGCCCTGATTATTATAGTTAATGTTTTTTGGTTTTCAGACAGGCTTCTAATGGTGAGTCTTTTGTTTAAGTTGTGAGAAGACTTGAGTTCAAACCTGCGGAACCATAACTCATAAACATGGCAACAAAAATGTAAAAGAAAAGAGACTGCCAGTTGGACAAACAGAAGAAACAGAAATAAAAAGTACTCTTTGTAAATATTTTATGCCTTTCCAAAGTGCTGCAGGTGTCAGAGCTCAAGAGGATATGATGGAGAGCATCAGCACAGACACTGCAGGTAAAAAAAAAATTAACTATACAGGATGTCAGGACTTGATCATATTACTATAAGTAAGCATACAGAATAGACTAAATTGCACGAAGAGTCAAGAATTAGTTCTCTCCAAATAATATTGTACAGTATTGTAAATAATGTATTAGTATCTTACACCCGAGTTGCTCACCAGTCTCAGGTTGGTTGTAGACGGAGGCCTGCATGTGGTCTGCAGATCAGAGCTTTTGAAGTGGCAGGTCTATTCTGTTTTAAGCACATGCAGTGCATTTCCATGTAAGCCGACGTGAATACAAATGCAGGATCTAGTGAGATCACACAGCATCACAAGGTCTTTTGTTCCTGTCATTAATGTAAATGTATTTTCTCTTTAACCTATATCCTCATAGTATTTCCTCAAAGTAGCTTTAGGAGGGTGAAAGTTTGGGATTTAATTAGGGAATATTGGAGCTTCCCGTTCCTGTGGGAGATAGACAGAGAGGATTGGAGGTTTGGGAGAGGAAAGAGAACTGGTTGCAGGCATCAAACTTGAGAAAGAGAGAGAGAATTGAAGGCAGGTTGTCTTATGTTGGGTTCATTCAAGGCTATAGTGAGAGAGAGAGAGAGAGTGAGAGTGTGTGTGAGAGAGAGAGAACATGTGGTAAAGTATCTTCAGCTTGATTTGATGTCATCCATCATTTTCACCTCTGTTCATCCTCAAGCCCCTGGGTTTTATATTTTAGCCTGGTCCACAACCAGATATCTCTCTTTTTTGCTTTCACTCTCACTCTCTCTTGCTCTAGTTGTTTGTTGTAGTCTTTCATCCACGGTCTTTCAATGTTTCACCAGTTCTCTCTGTTTATTGCCTGACCATACTGTTAACTTCTCCAGGCAGATATTATTAGTTATACAAGTACAGCTCTTATCTACTTGAAGGGGAAAGAATGAAATCAATATACATTACCCATTTGTGGTCAGTACATTTTTTTTTAAGAAATTATTTTTTTTTTTCATCAAAGAAACCTGAAAAAAAAAACATTAACCATAACAATTGTTTTCAATATCCATTATAAAAAGAAATGTTTATTGAGCAGCAAATTGTCATATTAGAATGATTTCTGAATGATCACGTGACACTGAAGACTGGAGTAATTATGTTATTTTAAATTGTAATTTTTTTTTACAATATTATTGTTTTTACTGTATTTTGAATCAAATAAATACAGCCCTGGTAAGCATAAGTGACTCACATTTTTTGAATGGTAGCATAATACTTTGTTGAAATTGTTTCAATAACACATAGGAATTTAATCTGACAACAATTGTAACACAAATTGTAATGCTTTTAAGATAAAAAAAATAGAGTAAAAAATTGATTAACTGTAACGTGAGACTTTGGCTGATATATTGTGCAATGATTTGTGCCCTCAATATATTACACATGTAAAAGTAGACTGTTTCTGCCTTATACATCTCAGGTCCTTCCCTCGGTTTCAGTCTATGGGATTGTTTGGACTGTTATATTCTACCAGAACATAAAAAAAGAAGAAAAAAAACATACGTTAGATGGCTTGGAAAAGTAATACATTTATGCATTTGGCGGTTGCTTTTATCCAAAGCAACTTGCATTGTATTCAATGTATGCATTTGATCAGTTCTTGCATTTCCTGGGAATTAAACCCATGACCTTGGCGTTGTTAGCGTTTTGTTTTGTTTGGTGACGATTTACTCTCTGGTGTATAATACTAACCCGTATGAGCAATAATAATAATAGTCATGTTTGCTTTAGCAAACAGCATCTGGATCTTTCTGTCCTTTCAGTAACGTATTAAATGAGCTCATTATAATGATTTTAAACCTACTTTGTTCTCTCTCTTTATGTTTTCCTCAAACTCACTTTTCTGTTCGTCTCTCTTCACTCATTCCCTCTCGGCATTCTTCTTCTTCTGTCCAGGAAGAGGCTCTCAGGAGATGTGTGTGTGTGTGTGTGTGTGTGTGTGTATACAATTCATTAAGCACTGAAACAGTGACCTGAACTTCCTTTCCACTAGATACAAGAACTCCTCCACTATATTCTGAGCTGAAAAGACAGCCAATTCGCTTTCACTGAATGCCGTGTAGATCTGTAAATAGTCGTAGTCTGTGCCATTTGTATTTGAGAGCTTGTTGTGAATAACATTGTGTGTGGGTTTGTGTGTTGTGTTCCCCCAGCCTGATGAGATCTCATGGGAGTGCTTTAATTGCCGTCTCCACCAGTCTTTCAGCAGACCTGTTACCCGAGTTCAGAATCGGCCCTGCCACATGTAGCCACGGTTGGCCAAGCTCGTAGAATATCACAAAACCGCACAAACCTGCTGTGTTGCAATTTTAATTCGCCACCTGTCAAATCAGCTTTCATTGCATGCTATGGGTTATTGTATTTTTAGCTTTGACACTGTGGCATAATTGGATTTGTACACCTCTCAGGGGTAATGGGAATTGGGCTGGAGGGTTACATCAAGGTAATAGACAAGTATTGACTGCAGAGAAGGTCCGTCTACGGTCAAAATTTGGACCGTCTCCATGCAGTCTCTCTTCCAACTTCCTTATTTTAATATATATTTTTTTGAATATATAATGATTTATTAATTATTTATTAATAGTGTAAATATATATATATATTATTTACAAATATAAATATTAAATATTTTTTTAAAAATGAAAGCAATATATTTATATTGTAAATGTATACAAAGTGTGTGTATATGCATAAATATATGTGTGTGTATATGTTTGTATGTATATATATATATATATATATATATATATATATTTGTACACATACATATTTGTATACATATACACTCAAACACATGCTTTTGTTGAAAATTTTGGGATCAGTAAACAAAAATAAAAGTTTTGTTTTTAAAAGAAATCTTATGCTCACCAAGGCTGCATTTATTTGATTACAAATGCAAAAAAAAAAAAAAACGGCATTATTGTGAAATATTGTTTACAATTTAATATAACTGAAAAATAATAGAAAACAATAATATAAAAATATTATTTTAAACTAGTAATATTTCACAGTATTTTTCCTGTATTTTTATATATTCTTTTAAAAACATTAAAAAATCTTACCATTCCCAAACTTTTAAATGGCTGTGTGTGTGAGAGAGTATATGTGTGTGTGTTTGTGTGTGTGTATATATATATATATATATATATATATATATATATATATATATATATATATATATATATACATATATATATATATATATATATATATATATATATATATATACAGGTGCTGGTCATATAATTAGAATATCATCAAAAAGTTGATTTATTTCACTAATTCCATTCAGAAGGTGAAACTTGTATAATATATTCATTCATTACACACAGACTGATATATTTCAAATGTTAATTTCGTTTCATTTTGATGATTATAACTGACAACTAAGGAAAATCCCAAATTTCTCAGAAAATTAGAATATTACTTAAGATCAATACAAAGAAAGGATTTTTAGAAATCTTGGCCAACTGAAAAGTATGAGCTTGTACAGCACTGAATACTTAGTTGGGGCTCGTTTTGCCTGAATTACTGTGTAGCCAATTACCAGTACCCTCACTAGCACCAGGTATGCTGTTTCTATTTACTTCTCGTCTTTTCCGTGTAGGAGTGTTTGACTGACTGCACTGAGTTGCAAATTGCAATCAATTACTCAGCCATGAAAAGACAAATTCAAGTGAACAAATAGAGCAGCTCATTCATTAAGCCCTCCTTTGTTTGTTCTATTCATCCGCAAATACTTCCACAGTGTGGACACAAACGACGCCATAGCACAACATGAATACATTCACATGGGAGAGACCATTTGCACAGCGTTCTTATCCTGCGTTGTTGATGCTATTAAGCTAATTGAGTTAATTAACCTCTGGAGCTGCGATCAACCAGTGCCGAGAGCCCAGAACACTAAGCCTACACCACTGACACCAGATAA
Organism: Opsariichthys bidens; assembly: GCA_037194245.1. NCBI lineage: Eukaryota > Metazoa > Chordata > Actinopteri > Cypriniformes > Xenocyprididae > Opsariichthys > Opsariichthys bidens. The sequence goes on along the minus strand of CM074280.1, from coordinate 26,133,446 downwards.
TGCCTTAGTTTGTGCAGCAGTGAGCGTTGTACATTTAATTGTTGGTTTCATGATTATAGTATCCTTGGTGAAGGTTAAAAAGACGCACACATGTCATCTCTGTTCTAAAATGTAGTTGGCTGCTTTGTTGCCTACTCTTTATATAGGCAGCATCATAACTGAAATGGATATTTCAGTTGATTCAAGTTTGTTATTAGCATTTTGCTGAGCTAACAACATGATACAGTAAAAAAACAATAACATTGTGAAATATTATAACAATTTAAAATAACTCTTTTCTACAATATATTTTAAAAACGAAGTTATTCCTGTAAGGCAATGCTGAATTGTCCTTCAGAAATCATTCTAATTTTCTGCTCAAGAAACATTATTATTATCAGAGTGGAAAATGTTTGTTTGTAACGTAATATTTAATTTAATACTTAAGATTTTTTAAAGTTTTTCTTATCAGCATATTGCTAAGCTAACAACATGATACTCCTAAGGAGCATAATATAAATATGAATTGAAATATTGGGTGAAATATTGCCTTTTTAATTATATTAATTGAATAAAAAAATGGTTACATTTTAAAAGTTAAATACACGATAAGCTGATTATTATAAATGAGTTATTACATTTCTTTTCCATATTTCCCGTGAAAATATGGGACATATTGAATGGACATTATAAAGAGTGGCTTTTGGTCTACAATTGATGGTTTTTGGTGCTTTGCTTTGCGCTTTCATCATCGGGAATATAAATATCACTTTTTTAATAGCTAATGTGGTAATTTGACAGCCATTTTATCTGTGATGTAAATACCTGGAAGCTGGTTGATAGAAATTCACCGTAAAAAGACTTGAAAACGTTTTTGGTATAATGGGATGGCATATCTGTGCCTGTATATTTTGCAACTTTACACTTAAGTAAAAGTATTTTTAATATACAAATCTACACTATGTACCTTTAAGGTACACTTATTTTTCATGGAATATTGCAGTATTAATTATAAATATAAAAATTTACACTTTTTTCTTCTTCGAGAAGCTGTTTTACTTGGATATATATCTATGGCAAGCTGTTTTGACTTTTATTCATTTTCAAGATATGAACTTGCGATATCAACAATTACATTTTCACTTGTTAAAATGTTATTTCTTGATATCAACAATTCAATTCTTGATATCAATAATTCAATTCTAGATACATTTCCACTAGTAAAAACTATAATTCTTGATATCAAGAATTGTATTTTTACTAGTTGAAATTCCAATTTCACATTTCAGGAACACAATTCTTACTAGTAAAAATGCAAATTTCTCATATCAACAATTGATTTGCTACTAGTAAACATATTCATTTCTGATATCTGAAAAATAATTCCTGAAAAATGAAACAGGAATTTCAACTAGTAAGAAATGAATTCCTGATATCAACAACTGAATTTGAATGGCAGCCTATGGGGAGATTTCACTAGTAAAAATACAATTCTTGATCGAGAATTATTGTTTATACTAGTGGAAATTGAGTTGTTGATATCAAGAATTAACATTGTTACTAGTGGAAATGTAATTCTTGATATCCAAAAATTGCCATTGCTTCTAGTGCAAATCTAATTGCTGATATCAAGAATTAACATTTTAACTAGTGAAAATGTAATTGTTGATATCACAAGTTCATATCCTGAAAATGAATAAAAGTCAAAACGGCTTGCCATGATATGTCACAATAGGGAAGAAAAGACAGCTGCTGTTTCATGCCGACTTTAAGGATGCAGTGCTGCCTTATACTTAAGGCCAAAACGAACAGATTTTTTGTTTATTTATGAGGCAGCTCCCCAAGTTTTGAAACAGAGTCCCACATTAAGGTGCAAATCAGATGCCACATCTGTGCAGCACGGTGTACAACACATCAGCCACCTACACACATTCACCTCGTGCCCCAGTGCAGCTTTATGAGATTTCAATGAACGGGGCCATTTTATAGAGGTGACATTTATGATGGCCAGACAGCCATGAGCCCGAGGGAGGCATCATTCATTAGACGGTGGTGGCCAGTCACCTCTGCCGAGAGATGTCACAAGACAGACTTATTCAGAGGGCAACGTTTGCAGAAAGCTACATTTCGGTACTGAAAAACAAGCCAGAGTTGTAGGGTGTAGATTGGAAAGGGGCGGGGGGGGGGGGGGGGGGGGGGGGGCGTGGAGAAGAGGGAAGAAAAGAGGAAAGGAGCGCAGAGATGGATAGGACGACGACGGCAGCCTGACAGGAAGTCTGTCTTTCTCCAGGTGTGGAGGCTCTTTGAAGATGCTGCTGCTGCATAGTTTTACACACACACACACACACACACACACAAACAGAAAGTCCTGTAGCTCTACCCAATAAAACACGTGCGCCGCACACCCCTGCCTGCAGCTCTGTCCAATAACGGTGAAGAATGTCGTATTGAAATTCATAGCGTGTGTTGCGGAGAGCTTTTTTCTCTCATTTCATTGGTATCCTCGTGCATATTGTGGAAATGTTCAGTAATCATACCCCATTATAAGCGTGTGTATGTCGTAAATCTGCTTCACTTCGTTAATATTCATGTGCATTCTCAATGTGAAGTGTACATGTATTTTTGAGGTTTGGATGTACAGTATCAATGTGTAAAGCTGCTTTCTTCTTCTAGAGACTGGACCTTTGAGAGCGTCCGATCATGCATGAGCGATTTCAGTGCTTCAAGACACAATCCCAATACACCGATATTGTACGCATCAGTGTCTATCCAAACATACTGACACATACTAAAACTACACTTTCCTTATGAATACCTGTGAATCCATCTGCTCTTTTTTCTGCTTTCTGGCAGTCTGAAGCTGTGCTGCATATGTTGACCTGCTGTAAACCCTCATCTCTGCCTTTGAAATGAAGGTCTCTCTCTCTGTCAGTCCTTGAACGATTAGTTTCTCACCTGAGGCTGTAAATTTGATTTAGTATTGTCAGGACACTAGAGACGTGTACACTCCTATTGGTCTTTTTATGAATTTAATGGGTAGGTAGGGCAGAACTGGAGATGAATATAAAAAAAGGTTTTATTTCCAGATCTCTTTCGCTTTGTAGAAACCTTGAAACTGAATGGTTGAGAGGCAAATTATGTGAAGACCATCATTTTCCATTTACACTTTTCTTTACTTTTATTTCATTTACCTCCTGCAGCTGTGGCACGTCGTGCTATTGTCCTGAGAGACGCCGAGGATGAAGGATGAACCTTCTCCACATTGTGTGTCAGTGAGTGTTTATGTGGAATTACACATTGAAAATTCTGTAGCAAAGACAATTTTTCAGTTATTACAGTGTTTCAAAAGCACGATTGCATTGATACTCTTCAAATTGCTTGCAAATTGTCAGCGTTCAAAATCTAAGTGACTCCGATGATCTTGCAACTGTCTTTTCTTTCTTGCAACACATCCATTGCCTTTTCATTCCATCTAATTTTGTGCCGCATGCCCCCTATTTAAACAGTGTCATTTTTTCATCTGCCTACATCTTTAACACTATTTTTTGCTTCCCTGGAAGCACTGCTATTTCCATCTGGAAATGCAAATTAAGTTCTATTTTATTTTGTGATATATTTACACTACAGTTCAAACAGTTTGGTGTTGGTAAGTTTTTTTTTTAAATTCTTTTGAAAGAAGTCTCATGCTCACCAAGGCTGTATTTATTTAATCTGAAATATACAATAATATTGTATATATCACTGTGTACTTGTGTATATATATACAGTGAAAGTAATATTGTGAAATATTATTACAATTTAAAATAACACTTTTTTCTGTAATATATTTTAAAGATAAATTTATTCCTGTGATCAAAGCTGAATTTTCAGCATCATTGCTCCAGTCTTCAGTGTCACATGATCCTTCAGAAATCATTCTGATATGCTGATTTGCTGCTCAAGAAACATTATTATTATCAGAGTGGGAAATGTTTGTGCTTCTTAATATTTTTGTGGAAACTGTGATTTTCCAAGATTTTTTTAGATTTTTTTTTTTTTTGCGAGAATGTAATAATCATTATTTTAAGTTTTGATGAATTTAATGCATTCTTGCTGCATAAAAGTATTTTAAAAAATAAATAAATAAAAATATAGACTCAGAACTTTTGAATAGTAATCTATATGCTGCAGAAAATAATAATAAGAAAACATTTTAAAGGGTTAGTTCACCCAAAAAAGAAAATTCTGTCATTAATTTCACCCGTAAGACCATCGTTCATCTTCGGAACATAAATTAAGAAGTTTTTTATAAACACTGCTTCACGAATCTTTTGTTTCAAATCAGTGATTCGGTTCACGTATCAAACTGCCAAAAGCACATAAACTATTGAAATTGTGAATCACTTATGACGTAACGAAGCCTTGTTTACTGAAATCACGTGACTTTGGTGCTCCGAACCCCTGATACGAAACAAAAGATTCGTAAAGCTTCGAAGCTGTATTTTGAAACCGGCCATCACTTGATATTGTTGAAAAGTCGTGATTTTGTTTTTTGGGCACACAAAAAGTATTCTCAATGCTTTATAATATTAAGGTTGAACCACTGTAGTCACATGACCTGTTTTAAATATGTTTTCGTAGCTTTCTGTGCATCTGAAAGTGTTAATTTCCTTGCTAGCAATAAAGGCTTCACTGAGCCATCGAATTTCATCATAAATAATTTGTGTTCTGAAAATGAACGAAGGACTTACGGGTGTAGAACGACATGAGGGTGAGGAATTAATGACAGAATTTACAATTTTGGGTGAACTTTAATCCCATATTTTTAAATGGACAGTGTCTTTTTCTTTTTGCTGTTTTGTTTTATTTCCCCACTTTAGGGTCCGTTTACACTGCCCTGTTTTCAACTAAAAACTGGATTTTTTTTATGCATTTTGGCTGTTCGTTTACACGACAGCATCGTTTTAGGGGCCTGAAAATGCAAACATTTGAAAACGGGTTTCAAAGTGCTAGTGTTTGAAATGATACAGTTATCGCGTAAACTAGAAAAATGCAAATTTGTGAAAACGGTTACGTGTTCAGTCTACAGGCACGTAGTGTTTCTTTTCAAAGTAACATCGCCAACTACTGGCCTGGAGTGAATAACGCAGTGTTTGTAGTTGTTTTTGCTGACCCATGTGAATGGGGATCATTTTGACAATGTTGTCGTCTGTACACTACAAACTTTCCGTTTTTAGTACATCAGAACTCAAATTTGTTTGACATCAGAGCTTATTTCTTTACTTCTGCTTGTAAACAGGAGTCTGGAGTACAATATTTATCAGTTTTAGCCTAGTTAGAGTGTTTGCTGCCACTTGCACTGGGGGTGTTACTCACATTGGCACAGTTCGGAGGTAAATAATACAATGTTAAACGCAGGAGCAGAATTCAGTTACAGAAGTTGAACCAAGTGAAAAAAGACTCAGTTTACAGCAGAGTTGAACCATCTGTCTCTCTTTCTCTCCATTTCCTTTTTCTAACCCCTAACCTCTTGTCATGTAAATAAGTCTGATTTTCTTATAGCCTCCGACCAGCTGCTTCTGTGCATGTTTGTGTGTGTGTGTGTTTGGGCTCAGCTGTGGATGGAGGCAGGTGTCTAACCTCAGGGAAAGATTGCAAGTGTCACTGATACATCACACACAGAAATACACTCAACCAGAGCATGACTGATGAAGCTATTTATGTTTTAGCTTACCAATTACAACCATTTTCTTCTGTCACACGGGACACACACACACGTTCTCAGTCTTGAGAGAAAACACTGGTGCAGTTCTGGCAGTGTGAGGTCTCCCACTGTGTGTGTGTTTTCTTTTTATTTATGAGTTTTGATGTAAAAGGGACAAATATCCCCATTCAACGCTGTAGCGCTTAATCTGTTGTATAAACACAGTGGCGCTCTCATGTGTTTGCAATCAATATCCGTGCAGCGGAAGCACGCAGAGAGCGCTGTGCCTCTGGGATTCAAACCTGAGACCCCATAAAACAAGTGCAAAGTCTGTCTTTGATCCAGACACGGGTTAACACCTAATAAGGGAATTGTCCTTGAATAAATTGAGCAGTTTTCCTGTACTTAAAGGGTTAGTTCACCCAAAAATGAAAATTCTGTCATTAATTTCTCACCCGCATGTCTTTCCAAACTCGTAACACTTGTGTTAACATTTAATGTTATAATTAGTTGGTAGTCCACAGTAAGGCCCGATCAGACAGAACACGTTTTTGTGCAATGTGCACCTTTTTAAACTATTTTCTATTGGCAGTCAGTGAGCGTTGTTCGCACTGTTTATGCATTTTAACCGCCTGCTGCGCCTCACGTTTTTGCAGGAGCGCTCGGAGCGCCTGAAGTTGAAAAAAAAGCACATCTGAGCAGAAAAGCGCCCGACGTCATTCGCGTTTTTTTCCATTGTCCAATCGAATGAATGGAGAGACGCTTTCTGTCGTGCTGACGAATGTTTACAGTTCTACCAGAAAGACTCGGGAGGTAAATTAACTTGCAATGAAATTTATTAACAATCGGCAAGCAAACATTGTAAGATAAAGTTCTTTGGCGTTGGCCCCGTCCGTAGCTTAGATCCTGAGGGTTGCGGACTCTGCATTTCCTGCCTGAAGATGAAGGCAGGGGCGTAGCCGACCCCCAGGAGGTATGGACAGGGACCATCCTGGTGGTGGTGGGGAGGATGGAGGTTAGGTTTCGCGTCAGCATCTGCGAACTCAGAAAAGTGTGATGAGTACCGATCTTATATACTACAGGTGTTGGATAATGATTGGTTAGATCTAAATTAGTAGTGACGTAACATTTGAGTCTTCCTGACAGAACTTGCGCTAGAGCTTTCATTTCTTTGGATTCTGCAAAGATGAAGCCCTTTGCTTGTAACATACTTTTTTTTTTTAAAGTTTCTGCTAATATGACGGTTTAACAGCAAACCAAAGAGCGCTTGCGCTACACTGACAGGATGATTCAGTGGTCGCCTAGAAACATAAATAACCACAGCGCACTGTTCTTTTTTTCTTTTTTTCTAAAACCAACAAAAAAGGGAGTGCGGTGCGCTCTGTCTGATCGGGGCCTTAGTCTGCTATTTTTTGCAGCCCTCTAACGTGATTCTTTAGTTTATTTACAGCAGTATTTAAACAAGCAGCTCTTGAGAGAGGGTGTGTTTTAGCGTGGGTGGGACACGCCCCCAGCGTTTGAGAGCAGAGAATACTGGTTATTTATTCAAGATTTTCACCACTTATCTCATTTACTTAGCATCTTTTTTTAATTATTCAAATTTGGCTAGGTGGTTAATGACATTTTTCTTTGGTGTGACAAACTCAGAACACTTTATTTGTTTTAATTCAGCACTGCTTGTTGCTGCTACTTTTCTCTAAAGACCACCTGCATTGAGCTGACATTCCAACATTACTCCTCTAGACATGAGACACACGGCCACCTACATTCAGTACACAGATCAGTAACATGTGACCAGTGGTTTTAATTAATGATGTGAAGAAGCTGCAAAATAAGTGTCTGAATGAGCTGAATGTTTGGCCAGATTTATTCTTCAGAGACCTGTGTGTGTGTGTGTGTGCGCTTTTGTTCTTTATGAGGACACAAATTTGTATAATGACATGGGTATTACACTGGTATTACGACGTAAACATGAAATATGTGGACATTTCATGGGTCCTCATATTTAAAATAGCTTTAAAAACATACTAAACAATGTTTTATTAAAAATGTAAAAATGCAGGATGTTTTCAGTGATGGTAGGTTTAGGAGTGGAGTTAGTGTAGGGGGAGAGAATGTACAGTTTGTGCAGTATAAAAACCAGTACGCCTATGGAATGTCCTCACTAAGATAGCAAAACAAACCTGTGTGAGTGTGTGTATGTGTGTGTGTGTGTGAGGGTCTCAGACAATGCATATAAACAATGTATGTCTGTTATACATGTCTTGTATATATTTACACTATAAATATAGTGTGTGCGACTATGAGACCTTAGACTTGGCAACATGACAAAAAAGTCACTTAGACCACTGTATTGTGAACTGGGTTGTCATCTTCGGTCATGAAGGTTTAAGGGGAAGGTTCACCCAAAAATGAAAATTTTGTCATCAATTACACATCCTCATGTTGTTCCAAACCTGCATTTTATTACTATTATTATTATTTTATTCTGTTGAACACAAAAGAAGATATTTTAAAGAATGTTAGTAATCAGACAATTGACGGTAACCATTGACTTCCATAGTATTTTTTTCCTAGTCAGTGGCTGATAAATGAAGAAAAAAAAAAACAGATTTCATTTAAATTAAAATGATCAAAATTCTTTTGTGTTCAGAAGAAGAAAGAAATTCATACAGGTTTGGAGCAACGTGAGGGTGAGTACATTTTACTATCCCTTTAACAAAATATATCAGTTGTTTATCCATTTGTTCTCAATTACGCTTTAAAACATAAAAACCCTTGTGCACATTAACAGATTTGTCATTGCTTTTGCATGTCATTGCCATGGGTTGTTGGGTGCTTTAGGGGCCTGCAACAGTGTGTGGAGTTGGTCGAGCTGTGCTTAGTGTAGCATGTTACATTCGGTGCCCAGCGGTACAGTTTTTAGTCAACACTGTCCAGAAGTCCCACTGTGCTACTCCACTTTATAAGAGAAACCATGTATTTCCTTTTCTCTTTCTGTGACTTGGTTCTTTTCTTCTTTTAAAGTGAACTGTCTCTCTAAAATACACATTCTAGGTTGCCAACAGTCTTGCGAAATGGATTGTGTATGTGTGCTTGTTAAAGTGCTGTTGTGAATGATGTCCTATTTTCCGGGTTGTTATGTACAGTATCTATGTTTGGACTCAGCTGTCGGGCGACGCTGCGTGTGTGTGTGTCTGGTTGTCTGATTTCATTGAGGTTCTCGCTGTTTGATTTCATTTCTCTGAGAGCTCCTGCTACTTATACTTTGATTTCACTTTTGTCTAAGTTATTTTTTGACAGATTATTAGCTGCCTTAGGTTCATTATGTCATATTCATTCACTCACTTGCTCTTTTAGACTTGTGACTACACAATTATCAACTTTGTGATGCTTCTCCTAACTTTATGATGTCTTAGAAATGAAAGTAGACTCAAATGAGGCAAATGACAACAGTATAGAGCTGTAAAAAATGAATGGCAGCTTTAAAGTCCATCATTTGGACTTCATTTGCGCAATTTCACTCTTGGGTATCTTAGAATATCTGAGCAGTTTGATACACAGTTGATCTTTTTTCTCTTCTAGAGAAGGAACTCTTGAATATTATAAATACTATTATATTTTCATTTCAATTATCTGTACATTAATTATCACTCTGAGCTATTTCAAAAATCAAGCCAGCTTCCTAGAGGTACCTAATTCTTTTTTTAAAATCTTTTTGTATCATAAATAATATTCATATTTTTATTAATAATAATTTAATGATTTTAAGTTCTAAATTATTTTTATATATATTTAAATAATATTTTATATTATATTTTTAAATAATATTTTTTCTATTATTTATTATTTCTTTTTTATTTGAATACTTTTTATTGATACATTGTTTTTTAGTCTTTGTCTAAAAGTAATAAAAATATTAGTATAAAAATATACCAGTAAAAAATATATCAGTATAAAAATATTACTGTTGGCCATAACTTGCAAATAATTCTTTACTTATCAGCATCAGTCGGCAGAATTTCAATATTGATGCATCTTTTTTTGTGAAGCGATATATATATATATATTTATATAAATTTCATATATAACAATCCAGCAATAGGAGACTTAAAAAGTGTGAATGAATGTGAATGATTATAATGTTGAATGATTACATGTTTATAATATTGAGATGCTTAAATTCACATTAAATTGAATGATTATAGTTTTTTTTCTGATTTATATTTTGACAGTATATCATTTATTAGTTATTGGCCATAACATAAAAATAATAATCAGCGGTGTGTATCCCTAAAGCATCGTTAGCCAACTATGGTCACAAGATTTGGCGTTTCCTGAAACCATGGTTCCAATGAACATTCGCAAACAGCATCGCAAACTTATGTTGTTGGAAACGGAATTACAGCTTTCGAGCTGTGATTAGAAGCATTTTTTTTATTTAAATGATATGGACTTAAATAGATCATACTCATGAGTACAATAAGCAAGCTAACTTTCAGTATCTATATCTCATTCTATATCTTTCATTCTATTTAAATATTTACACATTTTAATCTATGTATTTTAGTTTATCAACAATCAGTACCATTTTGAAGAGTGCACAGGAAGTATTACGTATGAGGGAACCCGCGATGTCTCAAACATGAAATAAAGCAAAATGACATGAAACAAAAACAGTTGTCATTAGGTGCCATGCTCATCAGCATCTCGGAGATATCAAATAGATTAATTAGCAGAAGTTATTATTACTGCTCCACCAGTATGTGACGTCATTAACGACAGTCCTGTATAGTTGAACCAATGTGGTTAAAACGACACAGGTGCGATCATGTCATGACTAGTTGGTTAATTACTCCAACAATGCATCATATATGCAATCAGCGAGTGACTTTTCATTGTATGTGAAACGCACCCCAACATAGCAGTCAACGGACAGAATTTTACTATTGGTGCATCTCTAAAGTAGACTTAAATAAAAGTCTCCATTTGCTCTCCAACTAGCCTCATTAGAAGCAGTTTCCTCTGACAATTTGATTGGTCTTATGGGAGCAACTCAATGTTTCAATGACTCGATGTTCTCTTATTTGTGTTATATTGTTGCCTGCCGCCTCTAATGAGTTGCAGACACTCGGCCTGGTCTGCTGGTCTGGTGTTCATACTTGTCTGGCTTCTTGCGTAGTCTGTCTGACTAGTCTGAAAGGCTGCGATCTGGTTTAAAAAACATTTGGTGTCAGACAAATGGTGGATTACAGGTGTAATCTGTCCCAGGCCGGTGACCAAGAGCAGCGTCTCACTAAGGAAGCCAAGACCAGCTGGCCTGTATACAAGCAGAGCTCCCACCTGCCAAGCACCCGGGCCGGATTAACAGACAATGAAGCGAAGACTCTGACTTTGGTTGTGTGCTGCTGGCTTCTTTTGTTGGATCCAAGCTGGTAATGTAATATAATGGGATTCCAAATGTGGATTGCATTCAAGGGTCAAAGGTGAGGCCAGTACAAAATCCAGGTTGTTCCAATGAATTTAAGTTAATATATGTGTGCGTGAAAGTTACCAAGTAGATAATTCGTTAGAATTTTGTTGATTTTTAATTAGGTTTTATGCAGATCTCATGCAAATTAGCCTGTTAGTCTGTAATTACAAAATGTAGTGCACAATTCTTTGTCCCGCCTTCTATATTGTTTTATCTAGAACCTAAAATGAAGCTGCATTAATGAAAAATATATGGGATTTTTTTGATGAACATTTGAATAGACTGATAAATATAGTATTGCTATTTTCTGCTGGGACAGTGCCAACTAACCAAGGTGTTTATCTTTGGCTGTGGACATTTAGGTATGGGGAGAAAATTGGCCATCATTAGCATTTTGGCTTGACGGTTGCTCTTTGTTTTACAATAATACATTAAATCGGCTAGTTGCGGTGTCGTGATTTGGCCAGGTTGTGGTAATTTGGCTTTGGCTCTGTAATTTGGCCATGGGTAATAATCAGTATCTCATGGAGCTTATATTACCACTGAAGACAGCACAGCAGCTGAGCTAGTGAAGTGTTGCGATGTGAATGACAGATTAAACAGTCAATGACCCTGTTTCTGTATTGCAGCAACACTGTTTTCCGTGTGGTGTCTTTGTGCTGTTGTGATTGGCAACCTTGATTGATGGTTTTGTGAATGATATTCAACTAGATTTAGAGTTGTGGAATAAAGACATGCTTCATGTTGGCAGGATACAAATGCAGGTTAGTTTTTAGAGGAAGGAAGTACAGAATATTCAGAGTGTCATATTTGATTTGTTGAATTCTTGATTCTGATTGGACGAAGACCATTCAGAGGTCTTTATGTGTCTATAGCTGCACGACTGTGATGTTGTTCTATGTTTGTTGACTGTCTTACAGACTCCTCCAAGTCATTTCATCACATTCTTTCCAAACTGATACCAGCTGTGCTGTTTCATAATAATAATCAAGTCATACAGAAAAGAGGCGAGTAAATTATGACAGAAATGTAATTTATGTGTGAACTGTGTGAAAATTAATTTTTATGGTCAATAATTAATGATTAATTATTAATCATCACATATACAGTGTACTCCCACCCCCACAACTGCAGTATTAATGACATTTCCCTTAATAATGATTCTTTGTCTCCAATATTATTGTCATATTGATCATATTAATTTCATATTAATTAGAAAAAAAGGAGATCAAAACTCGTTTTGGAATCGGATCATGACTATCAGAACCGGATTGGATCGTGAGGGGCCTGAAGATTCCCACACACACACATGTTAGATGTGATTAATAGATTTGACTATACATATATCGGCCATTAAACGCCTACAATAGTTTATAATACCTAATTATTGATTTTTATAGATGGATGGATGGGTAGATAATATACTTCATTATGATTTATACTTTGCATTCAGACACTCTCTCTCTCTTCTTGGTCTTTTTCTGTACCTCAAACATGTTTGGTACCTTTCAAATTGCGAATGGCAGCTTTAAACAGTATTGTTTGTCTTTGTGAGTTGTGAAAAGCCTCTGAGTGATCTGCGTACTGTGGGGCAAGTGAGAGCGACTGGTTCTGTGTTCAGACCCGCTGGTCTCTGCGTGACACGCATCTCCCGCGTTGGTTCATTTCATATGCCTCCTTTTAAAATGACACCACTTTCTCTGTGAACTTCCTCCCCTCTCGGGTTCCCGTCTAAAACGTGATTAGTTCAGTCTCTCTCGCTTGCCCTCATGCTACCTGCTGCGGAGACTTTTGTTGCCGAGAGTGCGGTTGCCACGGTAACACACCACCAACACCCCACTCCCAGAGCTTTTTTGCACAAGGAATGTGATGATTCTTACAAGTACAAAAATAAAATTGGGTTAATAGAAAGGCAGAGAGGCAGAGGGAGTGTGGATGGCTTCTGTGTTGAGCTGTAAAAGAGCAACTCCACCTCATGAACTCATGAGCCCAATTAGCATTCATTAGCACCCCTCGCTACTGCTGCACACGCTCTAATTTTAGCCATCGGCTGCGTTCAATAATGTGGCGATTATACTAAAGTAGCAGTGAAGGACATTTTCATCTGTCTCTCCCATGGCTGTATAACAGCTAGCTGGCAACAACAGCCTCTTTTTTTTGGATGAGAGAAGTGCCCACTTTTTATGGGACAAGGTCACCTGACCTTAGCGCAGAGTTTATACTTGTGGAAATTCAAAAGTGTCCATCAACAGGTTTTGCTGACTGTTTAAAATGTTTGAGATTCTTATAGTCAGCATTAAATGTTGGCAGTATATTGGGTCTGCGGTTATAGTTTAAATTCAGATCATGTCCTTCCCTTTTCTTGTCCTTCCCAACATGCCCTTCAGTCTAATGAAGACTAGAGAAGAGGAGAGGAGTGCTTTATCATAATGGTCAGCTATTCATCTAGCTATTTTTTGGCTATTTCGTCAAGAGTGTCTATCTGTTTTTGATGACAAGAACATATTTTATGTTGATGGACATCAAAAACATGATTGATTTGGGATAATAGTGTTCATTTTGTCAGCTATTTTTTAATTTAGTCTTATATGTCAAATGTACTTTTTAGTTTTTAACACATTTAGTCAACATTTCCATGTTTTTGCATTAAAGTTTTAGTAGACTAAGGCACAGTTTCACAGACAGGGCTTAGATTAAGCCCGGATTAGGCCTTAGTTCAGTCAGGGCATTTAAGTGGCTTTTATAAACGTACCCTAGGTACATTTTACTGGTGTGCATCTTGAGACAAAACAATGGAACTGGCATATTTTAAAACGGCTCAAAAATGCATTTTAGTCTAGGACTAGTTTAAGCCTTGTCTGTGAAACCGGGGTTAAATGTCTGGCTATTTTAGTCTAGTTTAAGTCAATGCACTTCTTCCGCTCCTTTCCATATTTATTGTTGACGTGAAAGGGTTTCCATGCAATACTCCACAACTCCGCGGTATTTGGCCCAGCAGGTTAAGCAAACTAAATTAGATTGATGCCAACAAAGGCATACTATTCTCCTTTTCTTTACTGTTTAAAGTAGGAGAGAGAACCGTAGTGCAAATGAGAGGCCAGGAGGACATGCTGGATTGCTCTTGTCTCTTCTGCCGGCCGTTTAATCAGTCAACAGTAATTTAATTAGCATGTATTACTGCAGGAGAAAGTCAATGAGAGAGAGAAAGAAAGAAAATGCTTGTGATGAATAGGGTCCTTCTATCACATTGTTCATAACGATCCACAAGTATCATCCAGCTCCAAAAATGAAAGCAGCATTTATTTTCCCGGAGTAATTTATGCAGAACAGCTCTTCTGAGATTTTGTTTGGTGAAATTCGTTCCCTTCAGTCATTGTGAGGCATTGAATGAAATCGTTTTCGCTTTAATTGAGTCCTGAGCCACTGCTATTGTATCGCGACTATCGCTAATCACAGCGCAGTCACTGAAACACCTGATAGGATTGTATGGTCATCGTGTGGTCATTATGGGAATAATGCTGCCTTCACATGCTGTCAGAAATATCCTACTTCCCACTTCTGAAGTTGTGATCATGAGCTTGTTGTAAAATACATGCTGTGTTCGCTGTGTATAAAACAAACTATATGGTTCAAATAATTATTTGGTGATGTTGCTGTTGTGGAAGAAACTAATAAAGATTAGTAGTCACAGCAGCAATCGTTCTCTCCTACACCATGTTTAAAGTTTATGGTCCGCCCAACTCGGGAATTATCCCCGAGCTTCCCAGTGGTAAATACGACTTGAGAAGGCGTTCACGTCCAATTTTTTAATTAGAAAACTGGATAGCATGTGAAGGCATAATCACTTTGTTCTGTATGATAGAGAGAGAGAGAGCGCGTTCAGAAAGTGATTCTAACATACTGCCTTCCACTGAACTATTGTAGAAGTATAAATATAATATTAATGAATATTAATGTTAATGAATGTAAATATTTATGTACAATTTTATGTATCAATATTTATATCAATAAAATGTACATTAAAAACAGCTACCATTCATCTCATTAATTGTAATTAATACTATTCAATCAATTAACATTTATATATAATAAATAAACATTAGTAGTTATTCAGTATTAATGTATAAAATGTTATACTAATACATATTATTTATTATTTGATGAATTACTGAGCCATATCAAATTAATAACAAATAATACTTTGCAAAAAATATATAAAAGACAAATTGGATAATGCCGTTGGGATACTATTTGTCATGGCTTCTGCTTCATCCATTTATTCACAGTTCAGTGACTCTTGGACGTTCAAAGTGTTGGTTATCTGAGTAATTCATGCATACAAAAAATTCACTTACAGTTGCACTAGTGCAAATATAAACGCGTTATTCCCTGTAGGAGTATCGCGGTAGTATACCATTTTAAACATAGACAAAGAAATGGGTTGTCAGATAAATAAGTGACTTCACATGATGTCATTTTGGACTGACTTTCATACCTGTGGATTATCATTAACTTGGGTGTGATTCCAGTCGTGATACAGTCAGCAGTCATAAGGAAGCAACTGTCAGTTTCTTTTCAAAGGCGTTCAAAGTTCAGCCGTCTTAAGTGTGATTGGTTCAGTGTTGAAATTCAAACTGAGGTGATTTACAGTAGACATCATCGATGACCTCATCTGTGTACGCTGTGCATTCTCTCGCTGAAGAAATCTAATCCGTACGTCCGCTACATATCCTGGAGATTTTCATCATAGGTAAGCCAAAGTTTGCTTTAGTAATTTGTTCTGTTGTCTCTAAGGATTTAACACCTTGTTCTGAACTTTTCTCTTTTTTTTTTGCCTGTGCTGGCCACAATAATCTTAAATCAAATAGTGCTTATAATAGTCGTCGTATTGCCAATGCTCAAATTTAAGGTATTGCCTTTTATTTGGTTTTATTGTTTTTGTCTAATTTAGCCTTTAACATGGTGGGTTTTGTGATTAGTTGCACTTCTAAGATCATATCTTAATGGTCAGCAGGTTTTTATTGCTGTCTCTCTTTGTTAGTAGGTCTATGGAGGAACATTGTAAAATCTTTTGGTGTGATTACGTCAAGATGTTACTGCTGCTAGAAAATAGTTTTCAATGCTTTATTCTGTTTATATAGAATATGAACTCCTATATAATTACATTGTCATGCATTGGGGCACTTTGTGATTTTGCACTTATAATTTTTGTATGTTGGCTATATATATATATATATATATATATATATATATATATATATATAATATGTATATGTGTGTGTGTGTATATATATATATATATATATATATATATATATATATATATATATATATATATATATATATATATATATATATCAGTCTCTTTGCATTAGTTCAATGTTTGTGAGTTGGCATGCGGCATGGTTATGGGTGTATGTCTGCATGCATCTTTACAGGGTCACAACAAAGTGTAACCAACAACTTGCCTCTTGTGTACCCGCCAGACTGGTACTCCATGCCCTGAGACCCCCTTTCACATTTAATTATGTGTCACAGAGACCCTGGGGAGACGGCAAGAGAGAGAGAGAAAGAACAGAGATTACAGGATACAATCACAAGCATTCAGAGCAAGAGGAAGGCAGAGACTGAGAGAGAGCAGTTGTGGTGACTGGTTAAATTCTGATGGAGTTTTTGTTCATTAATGGCCGTACCGTGGCTCGGTGTTTCTCCTTTAACGAGCCAATCTTTCCTTCCAAACAGCGAGGGAGGTAGACATGAATAAATGAATAAATGAAAAGGCAAATTGCTATGTGAGATCAAGGTGTTCACTGCAGGCTTGTCATTATGACCTGCTACTTTTAACCTTTGGGACACGTCTGATTAGGAAGTGGAGATATCTGAAAGTGTCTGAAACCAAAGACAGCTGCGGCATGGCTAGTCAGCCAGCGACTTACAGTAAAAGACTGCATGAAGCTTTGATTCCATGTCGAATGATTTAATAAATAAAAAGTCTCTCATCAAGGCTGCATTTATTTGATCAAAACACAGTAAATACAGTAATATTGTGAAATATTCATTTTAAATATCTATTTAATATTTTTTTTTTAAATGTAACTTTTCTGTGATGGCAAAGCTGAATTTCCACCATCATTACTCCAGTCTTCAGTGTCACATGATCCTTCAGAAATCATTCTATTTTGCTGATATGCTGCTCAAGAAACAATTGTCAATGTAGAAAACAGTTTTTTTGTGGAAACTGATACATTTTTTCAGGATTGTTTGATGAGCAGAAAGTAAAAAAACAGCATTTATTTGAAATAGAAATATTTTGTTACAATGAATATCTTTACTGTCAATTTTGATCAATTCAATGCATCCTTGTGGAATAAAAAAAAAAGTCTTACTAACGCTAAATATTTGAATTGTTGCTTTTGATGAATTTAGTGCATCTTTAAAATCTTTATAAAAAACAAACAAACAACAAATCAATCATACTCCTAACTTTTTGGAGTACATTTCGTCCGAGACATTTTAAAACCAATTAAACTTTGAAAAAACACGTCTCAAGACCCATTCCAACTGTTTGGAATGATTTCGAAAGTGTTTCATTAATTGCTCTAAATGAATGCATTAATTTGATGACCCTACTTTAGACATAACCAATCAAATATTTAATCACAATTTATTGTTAAAAAGTATTAGTAATTAATTCTTTGCACATATGCGCCGAACTGCACAGGATTGTGGGAAATCACAGGCAGTGCAGAATACATCCCTGCTGCTATCAAAAAGTGACCAGTTTGCAAATTCAACATGCATGTCAAATTTGATGGAAAAACCAGACCATTGCAGTTGACCGGATGTTCTACAGGCGTTATATTAGGACGTGCTTTAATACCCTTTGAATATTTGCTCAGGTTTCAGCCACCAAGTAATTTGCATCACATTTACATTCCTTCATTTTACAGGCGCATGTATCCAAAGCAACTTACAAATGAGAAAATGCAACCTAAGCGAATCATCTGAATTGATTAAGAGACACCTGCTCCTGGAGCTTCAGGGTTAACGTCATCCTCATCCTCACAATGCACCTGCTGTGTGTACGTAAACGTGTTTCTTTATACACACCTCCTTCCCCTGACGTCTGCTTAACTCAGTGCTGCCCCCCTCTCTCTGTATTCGGGGTGCGAAGGGAATTGAACCTCTGGATTTTTTCAGTTCAACAAATTTAGCATGCATGTCGACTTCAAAGCTCAATTCCAGGAGGAGGCTTTGTGCTTTTGGAAGGATCTTATATTGGGACATGTTTCCCTAATAAACAAGATCCTACTATTACACCGTAAACCTCGCTGCCGGTACATAAATATGCACATGCGTCTATGTAGAATTTCCATTTCTTCTTTCTCTTCTTCACGTTCCTGAGTTTTTGTTTGGCTGTCATACTTTGTTCACCGAGGCAGCAAAAGATATCGGTTCCTCTCCGCCTCGTGCCGAATATAACGAGCGAGAAATAACGTCATATCACTCATCTCCATTCTTTTTTGCCATTTCTGTTTTTTAAGTGCAATGTTTCTTGATATTCCTTAAAATGTGACAATACATGTCATAATTTTGACAGCTGTTGTGAATATTGTTATATTAAGACAGGTTGCCTAAGGGCAGATTTTAATTAAAAATTTCATTATGATACTTAGTATGATTAGTCGTGGGCTGCATTTCAATTAACAACAATTTAAATGAGATTTTTACATTTTCTGTGATGTGATTGCTACAGGGTAGGTGGTTGCTAGGGTGTATTTAACATTTTTATTCACCAGTTTTATCATCTGCAAAGTCTGATCTCAAAAGTAGTAGCTATCATTCATGTCTGTAGCATAAATGGAATAGGATATGTTATGCTAATAGCAATCGTTTATTGTAATGGTGGTTTTTAAATATACATAGAGGACATTAATAAATCATTTAACATGCTGGCTGGTATCATATGCATTAGATGTAGTGTAATTCGTCTATAAACTGAGTTTCCCTTGAGAGACTCCATGCGACAGACTGTCTAAGATTGAGACGGGGAATCGGCAGACCGTCTCATTCCCAGCATTACGGGTATTGATTTGAGGGAAAACATCTTAGTCCAAACATTGCATGGCTGCAAGGTTTATAAACCAAATGTGATTTGAACTTTTTTGTATGACCAAAACTCCAAACTTTTTCCACATGTGTTGCCAGAATGTCCGTAGTTGCCATTTCTAAAAATGCATAGAATTTTTCACTGTCTTAATAGATGTACAGTACTGTTCAACAGTTTGGGCTTTAAATTAAATAGAATTTATTTAAGCGACTTATATTAAAATTGCACATGAGGATGTTTTTATAATAAAAATGTTATAATACATTTTTAATGACATGTATCTACTCTTTTTCTTAAATATAAACATTTAAAAGGTGACTGTCATAAAGACATGAGATATTTATTCAAACATACATTCGATATTAAATAAAAGGTTAAGTAAAAGGGTTTTAAGGGTTTATGTGAATTTTAGAGTTAGATAGGCATACAGTATGCACTTTACCAGCCATTGTTTTAATCTACTCACATCAAATTCAAAATATATATTTATGGATGAACTGCATATTATTTGGCACCATGATGAACATCACAATGCCTGCGCTTCCGTCGCGTTCTTCGCACCTTCTGGATGAATATACGGAGCAAAGACTGCGCAGCGACTTGTGCTGACAGAGTTAAGTGATTTGCTTCAGAATAATGTCATTCATAAAGTTGTGTGAACAACACACAGCATCCATGTACGTCTGAGAACATGCACGCTTCGGTCAGAGCGGGAATAATGAGATTAACGTGTTTACATGCCTGTTTATTGCGAATAAAATGGCATACGCCACCTAGTTTAATGCGATTACGCTTACTATGATTATGAGCTTAATCACATTATTTTAATCAAAGTATTGCATTTACATGAAGTAAAGTTTAATTTACAATATTGTCAAAATCCCATTAAAATCGCATTATGAGAGTCTCATTGTCTCTTTTGATTAATGCTTCCTAACGGAATAAAAGTATAAAATCTTACTGATCTCAATTTTTTGAACGATAGTGTATATATTGGTATAAAATGCTTCTTGTAGCTTGATTACTTTATTTTTTGTTACTGTTATGCCAATTTGGACAATGATAGTAGCACATTTCACACAGATTTTGTCTAGTCCTGCTTATCCATGTGTAAATGGAGAAAATTGGCTTAGAGTCACTTTACAGCACACAATATTAATGAACAATGGAATCGCTCTCATGCGCAGGTTTAATTGCATAACGGGCGTCAGCACCCACACCACTGTCTTGACAGCCGCGACATCTCTCTGTCCCGGCTCTGATTGGCTCTGAGGATGCTGGTTTGACTGAGGCCTGACGTCTGGATCCGCAGGGGCTCATTAGAGAGAGTTAGAGGTGCAGCGGCATCACGGCAGGAAGGCGATTAGAGGTTTTTTATGTGATTTTTGTGCTATGTGCACTCTATTTCCACTGAGAGCTGAGGAGGAGAGAGTCCTGCTAGCTATAGTTTCAGGTGATTTATATCTGCACAGGTCAGGATTGTAGATAAAAAATGTCTCCATTTAAAGACTTATTTATATAAATTATTACTGATTAAAACATACATTTTATTAATAATCCACTAGTTAAATTTAGTGTGAACGATTTGATGTCATCACTATGCGCCAATGAGAGGCTATAAGTAGATGAGCCACAGGTGTGTCTGCAGGTACTTTTGTCTGAAGAGCTGTCCTGGGACATCCCAGTGCGGCAAAGAAGCGCAGCTTTCGTTCCCGCTTTATCAGGGAACAGGGTTACAGTTAAGTAATTGTCACAAAGCGCAAAAGGGTCTTAGACACTAGCTTGCGATGTTGACTCAAGGACGCTAGAGCCCGGAGTAATATGAACATCCAAACTATAAAATCTTATGAATGTGTGCGGGGAGGACCAACCCGCCGCATCACAAACATTTTGCAGGGGGGCACCCCTTGCCAGAGCTCTTGAAGAGGCAACCCCCCTGGTGGAATGAGCCCTGATGCCCGTTGGCGAAGTGTGATGTGAAGTCGCTCCTGATCCGGCGTAGTAAACGGCGGAGGGCAGAAGGCTTCGAGAATTACCGGATGTAAAGTCGAGAAAGGCACCTTAGGTAAGTAATCGGGATGAGGATGCAAAATTGCTTTCACCATACCTGGGGCAAAGTCTAAACAGGATGGCACAATGGACAGAGCCTGTAGATCCCCAATTCTCTTCAGAGAAGTTATTGCCATTAGAAAAACCATTTTCAGAGTTAACAGCTTATCTGAAACTGACTCTAACGGTTCAAAGGGCTCTTGAACCAATCCCTCCAGGACTACAGCTAGGTCCCAAGAAGGAATTCTGGTTCTAGCAGGGGGCCTCAGTCGCCTAGCTCCTCGAATGAAGCGAGAGAGCAGGGAGTGCTGGCCCAACGGTGTCCCGTCAATAAGAGCGTGGCAAGCCGAAAGAGCGGCCACATATACCCTTAGCGTAGCGGGGCAAGTGCCTGTCGATAGCTTGTGTTGTAGAAAGTCCAGAACTGTAGAAACCTGACAGTTCATGGGATCTATATTGTGTAAAGTACACCATCTCTGAAAGATAGCCCATTTATTGGCATAACTTGCTCTGGTAGAGGGAGCTCTAGCACTTAATATAGTCTGGATAACGTCTGGTGAAAGACCTGAGTCCCTCAGTTGGTACCCCTCAGGGGCCAAACATGAAGGTTCCATAACTCCGGCCGGGGATGAAATATTGTCCCCTGTGCCTGAGACAGAAGGTCTCTCCTCTTCGGAATCGCCCACGGCGAGCCGTCGAGGAGAGCTATTATCTCCGAGAACCACATTCTGTTCGGCCAACGCGGTGCTATCAGCAAGAGGCAAATCCCTTGTTGGCAAACTCTGGCTAGAACTCCCGGGAGCAGAGAAACTGGAGGAAATGCATACAGGCGCATTTTGGGCCATGTATGTGCCATCGCATCCAGACCTAGGGGGGCTGGGTGACTCAGAGAGAGAAGTAGAGGGGACATTGCGCTGTCTGATAAGAGGCGAAGAGGTCCACTTCCGCTCTGTAAAATTTTCGCCACACCTGTCGGACTACCTCGGGGTGGAGATTCCATTCCCCAGTCGGCACTTCCTGTCTGGACAGTAAGTCTGCTCCCACATTCTGGTGCCCAGGGATGTACACTGCTCTGAGTGACAGAATTCTGCCCTGGGCCCAGAGGAAGATCTGTCTCGCTATCTTGTTGAGACGGCGTGAGCGCAGACCTCCCTGGTGATTTATGTAAGAGACTGCCGCTGTATTGTCTACCCGCACCAAGACATGACAGCCTCTCAGATACTGGAGAAAGTATTTCAGGGCCAGAAATACGGCCATCAGCTCTAGGCAATTGATGTGCCAGACGAGTTGATGACTCTCCCATTCCCCTTGGGCTGGACGGCCACCTAAGACCGCACCCCAGCCCTTCAGGGAGGCGTCTGACGTTAGCAATTTGCGACGACATGGCGCCCCTAGAGTGGGACCCAAGGTAAGGAACCGGGGTCTTAGCCACATAGTTAAGGTACGAAGCCCGCGGCGCGTAACCTTTATTTTGCTCAGGGGTTTGGCCCTTGGATGAAATCCCTGGCTTTGAGCCACAACTGAAATGGTCTCATGTGTAACAGGCCCAAAGGTATCACCGAGGACGCTGACGCCATGAGACCTAACATTCTTTGATACTGAAGGACAGTATAATCCTGGCCTAGCCTGACATTCTTCAGGGCTATGTGAATTGCCTCGACTCGAGCGGGAGACAGTTGTGCCCGCATCATGGTCGAATCCCATACGACCCCTAGATATGTCGTTCTCTGGGTGGGACAGAGAACGCTTTTCTTCTCGTTTAGTCTCAGCCCTAGAGAAACGAGATGAGCTAGTACGACATCTCGGTGTTGTAATGCCATCTCTTGAGACTGTGCTAATATTAGCCAGTCGTCTATGTAATTCAAAATGCGGATACCCTGGAGTCGCAACGGAGCCAGTGCTGCATCCATGCATTTCGTGTATGTGCGGGGTGATAGGGCTAGGCCAAATGGAAGAACCCGATACTGGTAAGCTTCGCCCCCGAAAGCGAACCTCAGGAACCTCCTGTGTTGTGGCAATATTTCTATGTGAACATATGCATCCTTTAGATCGATCGTGACAAACCAATCGCAATGTTGGATTTGAGACACGACCATCTTTACCGTTAACATCTTGAACTTGAGAGCTTTTACTGAACGGTTTAAGCCTCGAAGATCTAAGATTGGACGCAACCCCCCGTCCTTTTTGGGGACCAGAAAGTACCTGCTGTAATAGCCTGACTCTCTCTCTGGCAGGGGAACATGCTCTATGGCCCCTTTCTTTAAGAGAGCCTGAAGCTCTTGTAACAGTAACGTCAATTGCCCCGGCTTCACGGTAGTGGAGACCACGCCGTTGAAACGCGGGGGACGACGAAAGAATTGGATCCTGTATCCTACTTCTACTGTCCGTAGAACCCATGCAGAAATCCCTGGCAGTAGCTTCCACGCTGCCAAGTTCTCTGAAATGGGAACTAACTTTTGTACTTCCTCTAGGGGTGATGTTAGATGCTGCGTGTCCCGGTGTGTGACAGGAATCAACGGAACATTTAACTTTTCGCTGGAAACCGCTGCCCCCGAAACACCAGAGGTGGCGGGGAAGGAGGGTTTTTGTGGGAACTTCGAGAAGGGGCAGGTACAGGATTTCTTAATACGCGCCCCGTCCCGAGGGGGGCAAACCCCACAGGGCTGAGCGCAGGACTTCTTTTTCCTAGAAAGAATGGCCCTGAGGTCTTGCTTGGGAGGCTGTTGTGAGCGGCGAGACGGTTCCCAATCTTTACGAGGGGGAGCGCGAGTCGCAACGCTCTGCTTTTGTGCCTCCCTATGTGAAGGACCAGGCTGGGGCTGGGTGGCTGACGACCCCACCCTTTGAGTGCGGCGAGGAAGAAATTGCACGAAAGCTTCTTCTGATTTTTTCACCTCCCGGAACCTGCCGACGACTGTGTTAACCGAGTCGCCAAACAGGCCGGAAGGTGACACGGGCGCATCAAGCAGGAACACCCGGTCCTTATCTTTGATGCCCGTGATATTGAGCCACAGATGCCTCTCCGTGCTGACCATAGCAGCCATTGAACGGCCGATAGCACGGGCCGTCTGCTTAGTGGCACGGAGAGATAGATCTGTGGCTCGACGAAGTTCCGTGAATGCCTCCTCGTCAATGGTGGAACCCGCACTCAGGTCCTTCAGCAGGTCAGCCTGATACGCCTGCAACACCGCCATGGTGTGCAGGGCAGCACCAGCCTGACCCGCAGCCTGAAAAGCCTTGCCGACGAGAGCTGACGTCGTTCGGCAAGGCTTAGATGGAAGAGCCGGTTTCTTTAGCGATGATGCTGAACCAGGCGAGAGATAGCTCGCGAGCGTCTCCTCAACCTGGGGCATCGTCGAATACCCCCGTGCCTCCGCACCCACGATGGTCGAATAAATCGACGTCGAAGGCACGAAAACACGGGAGGTATAAGGCTTTCTCCATGACTTCGATAGTTCGTCATGGAGGTCCTCAAAGAAAGGGAGGGATTGTTGTTGTGATCCCTCCCCCCTGCCACCGGACAGAAACCGATCCTCCAACTTTGAGCGTTTGGGGGCTCCTTCTCCTGTGGCCAGTCAAGCTGTAATCTGGCCACAGCACGAGTCACGACCTCGAGCAATTCCTCAACAGATTTACTGTCCCGTGAGGAACGCTCAGAGGCAGCAGACTCGAAGAAGGAGTCATCGTCCCCCACGTGAACCGAAGAAGCACCGGAGTGCGCTTCAGGATCACGAGGGTGGACTGCTGGATCTGGTGACGAAGCGGGCGAAAGGGCAGGACCCGTCTCCCGCTCGTCAGCCAAATCCAGGCGAGAGCCCCACGATCTCACTGTGGGTGCTGGCCCTTGGAAGTAGGCGAGGCGAGCACGAAGCATCTTCACTGTGAAAACTTCGCAGTGCTCGCAATCGCCTCCCTCTAACGCAAGGGCAGCATGCTCTTCCCCCAAACAAACAAAGCAGAACTGGTGTGCATCCAATTCAGAGATCGAACGTGAACACGGGGAAACACACCGTCTACTTTGTTGGCTCATACTTTCTCTTATCACAATAATATAATATAACTAAATATATATATTATGACAGCTCTTATGTTGTTTCCTTGTGCAAACAGAGGAATAGAAAGAGAGAGAAAGTTCTTCAAGATGTCTTGTTAACCAAACTCCTAACACAGAGGATAGAAAAAGAGAGAGGTTGTGCTTGACACACACACAGCAAGGCCTCTGAAGACAAAAGACCTGCAGACACACCTGTGGCTCATCTACTTATAGCCTCTCATTGGCGCATAGTGATGACATCACGGAGGCTATAAATATAGGTCAATTTCATTGACGTGTTCAGACACATATTCACAGCCGGTCACGACTAAAGACGTTCCCATATGCGCTGAAGCGCAGCTGGAGTGTAGCTTTTGAAAGGGAACTGCAGTTATCATGTATGTTGCATATGAAATGCGACATATTTCCCTGTGAAAAAAACTGTACTCATCAATGAAAAATGTAGAATTGAATCGTAAAAATAGAGCCAGCCTGAATGTGAGTTCGCTAATCAGTGCCAACGGTTATTGTATCAAAAAGTAAAGTAAATAATGCCAAATTAGTTCAACCTGTGTCTTATTTCTTTATGAAAACTGAGAATTGACCTAAAAATACTTTAACAAGAAAGATTACAGTGGCATAATACACACACAACTGTCATGGAATTATTCATTATGCTTAATCCCAAGGGAAGAGGGGGGTCTATCCTTGCGATCTTTTGCCCTTTAAGTCACTGATTGACATGTTACAGCAGACGTGTCATTTCTATTTTTCCTTCATGAGATCCTCTCCTGTCCTCTCAGCCATGAAGGGTGACTCTGAGTTCACCTGTGTCAATCATATATTTGTTTGTAAGACATTTCCCAGTGAAGCTGGCGAGGAATACATGCTTTCCTGACACGCTTCAACAGGCACATGCGTGACTGCGTTCTTATTTAGTCTTTTGTTGGTGGTCTCATAAGGGAATGTGTAAGTGGTGAATTGGACCCTGTATTTCACATGAAATTCAACTCTCGCAAGTGGCAGTTTTGACTATTGATGTGAAGTCTGGTGAATATTGTAGCTTATCATGGCTTATTTAGGGAGGTGTTTCCAGCTTTAAGGCACGGGTATACTTCATTTTGTGCAATCTGCTGCTTTTTGAGCCTTTCAAAGTATACTTCTTTGGCCGTGAGTGTGTAAAGATGGGATCAGTGCATGCACACTATCTAGTGGGCTTTGTTTTCAAGCTCTCAAGTCATTCGAACGCAAAAATAGGGCTGCACGCAGATGGCGTACGTGGACATTCGCAGACCCTCCTGATAATGAAAATTAGGTGGAGTGTATGCAGACAAAGCATACTTTGGGTCTTATATTTTGAGCCTGTCCAAATACCCACATTTGCGGCCTTTGCACTTGACCACTTGTCTACTTACATGGTGTATTTCTTCAATTTGGCCCGAGTGTTCACGTGGATGTGAAGACCGCAAGTGTGTCCTGATTTATCTGATGGGACACACTTATGGTGTTGTAAAAATGCAAGTGTTTACTGAGCTTTGTTTGGATTTTCAATACTTTGCATTTTAATTAAAAATTCTTAATGTTCAGTTCTTATGTAACAGATGACTCAATTTCGGAATTGTGGTGTTTCTAATTAAGTGATAAAATGCAGTTGCAAATGTTGTACAAAATACACATACTCAGTTTTGCACCAATAAAATGTGCAACACTTTGTTTTATTACCAAATTATATGTAATATCTAATAAATTTAACTTAGTGGAATGTTTTTCTAGTGGGGCATGTACATTTTTGGACATACACGATGGGATACACTTAGTTTGTGTCTGAGCTTTGGTGTTTTTAAGACCTGGGACAGTCTTGTACACTTAATTTTGGTTCGTGCCCTCATTCATAAGTGGCCAAGATCGCAAGTGGGGGTATTTGGACAGACCCTTTGTTGTTTTATTACCATTTTTTCATGCTCTTCTCTTCTTCTATTTATTGAAAGCATTGGCCAACTAGTGAGTGCTGTCAACTAATGAAAATGTACGTTACATTGCTGCGGCAAATAAAAAGCTCTTTGCTGTAATCACACTCATTGGCCTTATTTTCTAACAAAATCTTAACCTTTACTTTAACTCGAAAGCATTTATTATTATACGACTTAGCTGTATAAAAATTATGAATGACGTCACTTTTATACAGCTGCACAGATTCAAGATGCACCATCTGCATTCAAGCATGTGGTTTTATTTTGGTCTTCACAGTGTTACAGAGAAGATGACCTTGATATGGAGTGGCTGGAAGCAACATGTGAGGTCATATTACTTTATTTGCCTCCATTCTGATCCTCAGTGTGTGATCCATGGTATTTCCATTTGCCGGACTCATTCTTTAAAGGAATTATGCAAATCAAGTAGCCGTTCACTGAAGCATTAACAATGTTCTTGGTGGTTTTTATTAGCAGTGGCATGAACCTATCAGGAACATATTTAAACTGAGCAGCAAACAAGCCCATTGTTGCAATTAACCGTACCCGTTGCGTGCCCTCAATCTGGTAACCCCGTGTGAGTCTCAGGAGGAGGGGGAGGGGAAAACAACTCTCCAATGAAAGTTTGACTGCAGTACCCATTTCAGCCACTAGCTGTCAATATTATAGTGTAACTTTTAAGTAGAGAGAAAATGTTGATTAGTTATCTGGTGTGTCTTATTTTTGAGTGACGTAATAGGTAATTTAAATAAAATAAGTAATAAAATATTAGATGAAAACCTGTCATTGCTTTGCCTGTCAATGACGTCATATCCACACTAACCTTGATTTCTGGTTTTACTTGTACAGAAACACCAAAGACGCTTTAATATATGGCTATGTAATATATATTATTATATTGAGTACCGTCGGATTGCTTTCCATTGGCTGTGGAAGTGAAGATGACAATTCCCATGATTCCACGCTCATTCATGGCATCGTCAAGCTACGCCTTTGTTACTTTTGTGAATAAGCGACATCTAGGTCGGTGAAACTTACATACTGTGCCTTTAAAGCTAAATAGAAATATTTATATGTATATAGAGATACTTAAAACTAATAAAAATGACTAAAACTGTTACTAAAATGAACAGAAGAAGTGAAATTATAAAAATAAAAGCTAATACAATATAATCTGGCAGAGTGTTAGACTTAATGTCTCAAACTGTGCTCAGATGTGCCAAGATACCAAAGTCTATGAGATTTCAATATGAATTCAAAATATTTACATTCAATTCTTCCCAATTTTAAAGCTTTGCACTCTTCCTGTATATCAACAATTGTGTAATTAATTTTTATTCCTCATTTGGGACGTTCTGAGAAGTATCTGAGTCAATGTGGACTGACAATAACATTGTCCTCTCGGTCTGCTGCTGTAGCCCAGCACTCACACACTGTAATAATAGATCATCGGGGTGCAGTGAGTCATGATGTACAGTATGGTTCTTCTTCTGTGAAGACTGTAACGTCGTGAGTTTAATAAAGAGAGACACGTCAGCCCGTGTTCACTGGGACAGGCGCTGAGTGCAGAGGAATCGACTTGCACACCTCAGCAAGTTCCTGTGCTGGTGAGGGAGACGGGAATATCATTTATTAGAGGAGTGTGCGAGTTGACTGAGTGTATGCATGTTTACAGCAAGCTTTAAAAAAAGAACAGCTCCATGACAAACAAGAGGTTTGATCTGATTATTGAAAGGGAACACAAAAAACTGATTTGAAGAAATGTTATAAGATAATGTATTTCTACTGCACATGCTGTTGGCTACTTTTTTATATGAGTCCATTTTTTTACTTGAATTTTCTAGCTTGAAGGGATAGTTTGATTATTCTTTACTTACCACAGTTTTTTTTTTTTTGTTAACAGAAGCTATAACTATATGAAAAAATACATTTGAAATCTAAATAAGATAGGTAAAACTTTAAAAAAAAATCTACATGGCACAACTAATTGAAATAAATATGTTTAAGTGGAAGTACTAAATTACTAAAACTGAAATAAAAATAAATTAAAGATAAATAGAAATATTTATTACTAATAAAATGTTAAATTACTAATCAAAGTGACAAAAGCTCATAACACAAGCTAAAAACATAAAAGCAAATTCAAGCTAATTCAAAAAATGAATAAATACTATGATAGTATAAAAACGACTGATTATGTTTCCAAACCTGTGACTTTCTTAGTTGGGTTGGGTGCTGTTTTGAAATTACATGAGTAAATGATTCTTTTGGGTGAACTATCCCTTTAACCATTGTCTACTGAAAACTTATGGAAGTGGATGTATTATAGCTGGGGTTTCCAAAATTTTCCAGCATCCAGCTAGAAAAGTATAATCTATCGCAAGACCCACACAATATTTGAGATTAGAAAACAGTTGACATTACTGTAAGCATGATCAAAAATTTGGTATGACAGAAATATTTAAATATTTATTAATATTACAGAAGGATTTAATGAAAATAATTATTTTATTTTATAGTACAACTGTAAAATTTCAATAATAGAATCAATGTTTTAATTTCTTCCTTTTCAAACGTTAAAGAGTCTATGAAATATGTGCATAAGATAGAAATGCGCTCACTCCGGTCCGGATATGAATTGTAATCCGTGCTGCGAGTGTTCAGCGCTCTCATGCTCGTTCTGTACGTGTACATGTCAAATGATTTTTACAGACAGTTTCCTTGTGTTGGTAGGTAGCCAAATGCACACGAAGGAACGAAAGCAAGGCACTCTTTATATGTCTCTGAAGGACAGCAGCACTGAGTTGAACTGACCTGAAACAGCCTTTCGTGACATTTGAATTCTCCGGTGAGAATTCAATTCTCTTATTTCCTCTCATTAATAATGCAGACCAAGTCGCTTAATAATGAACCGAGACCCGTACTGTTATTACAAGTCACATGCACGCGCTTCAAAACATGTAGTGCATATTTTATATAATTAAACTGCGGCCTTTGTTAATCGAAAATCGCACTAAGCAATATCGCAATTTCTATTTAATGCTAATATATCATGCAGCTCTAGATTAAATTGTGTGTTGGTGTCATTCACTGAAACCCAAATTTAGCTGCAGCCAAGTGACTTTTCGCAACCCACCTTTTACCACTCTGTGACGCACAAACTCCTGTATTATAGAAAAATGTATGTTTTTTTTCTAGTAAATGATACCATGAACACCCAGTGCACTTTATATGAGAATTTTCCTGTTGATGAGTCTTCTGAGACGGCAGTCCAAGGTGACTTCCTTTTTAACAGCTGTCTTGGAGACTGATGATTCATTAAACTCCTGTGCCAGAGCTTCATCCATTGAGAGAGGTCAGCTCTGACATAGACAGGAAGATGGATGGGAAAAGCAACTGGGAAGCTACAAAGTTTGACAGGAAGGGGATATCTAGCTGAAATAGACCAGCACACAAGATGATAATTTACCTTTATATTTTATTGCACATACGTACTTGTGTATTGAAATACTATAAAAAATGATAATTGCATTATCTTGCTTTTATTTTATGTTACTATGTAGACTGTCGACCGAATTCTTAAGCATTCAAGCTTTCCAATTTCTTTTAAAGTGCCCCTATAATACTATTGTTAAGTTTCCTAATGTTGTTTTGGAGGTCTCCTACAATAGCTTTACATGCATTCAAGGTCAAAACACTTTAATTTTCTCATAATATTCATTGCACCTCACCTTATTTCTCAAAGAGTCTGAAAACGGTTTGTTTGAAGTCTTTCTCTAAAAACCCCTCCTTTCCGAGAGCCTGCTCTGCTCTGATTGGTCAGACGGCCCAGTCTGTTGTGATTGGTCACCGCTTACAGCGCGTGTCGGAAACTTCAGCTCCGGAGGCTTCCTCAGCGCTTGATACGAATGATGGTGTCAGTGTTTCTGTATCAATTCCAGTGCGAGTCCTCATTCTATTGAACTTCATGTAAATTGGATTTGCATCGCTAAAAAAGGCATCTTCTCGACAACACGAACCAAACTCTTCAGGTACACATACAGTGTTTGAGTGTCAAAGTAGATGAAGATCATAAGCTGGCATTGTTACAGTACATATACTGTAACAGGAAGTGAGACAAGAATTGCTGACGGCTTGTTCAAAATCAATTCTTACTTTTAGGAGACAACTTTATATGTTATGCACTTTCTTTAAAGATTCAGTGTGTGAATTTTATCTAGCAATGAGGTTGCAACCCCTTACCCTCCCTTTCGAAGCCCATAGAGAAGCTACGGTGGCCGACACGGGACAAAGATGTCGTCGTGTGAGACAGCAGAGAGTAGCCATTCTCTGTAGAGCAGTTTGTCCATTTAGGGCTACTGTAGAAACATGGCTGCGCAAAATGGCATCTTCCATGTAAGGGGATCCTCGGTGTATGTGGATAGAAATGGCTGATTCCAAGATAATAAAAACATAACGGTTCATTATGTAAGGTTATTGTGTAATATTATGTCATTTCTGTCAGTAGATTCTGCTAAATATTACACACCGGACCTTTAAAACTTTGCAAACTTTTTACATTCACTGTATTAATGGTTATGTTTGAAAAAGCACAGCATTTCAAATATAAATACACGTATATAATCATGTGGTTTCATGTTTTCTTATGAACGGATGGCAGATTTATTCTCATCCTCATGTAGATTTTAGAGTTTTACTAAAGGTCCTTGGAGAGAGCCGACGTGTTTCTCTCTCATCAACACACACACAGTGCGCTTCATGAATTGGCTTTGATATGGTTTTGAAGTTTGACAGTGTTCAATAAAAGCTGTTTCTGTAGTAAGCAGCTGTCAGTTTCCATTCTCGTATCTGAAGTGATGTTTCACAGGCCCTGCTGCTGCAGTACTAGTGTGCCGGGAAAAACACTGAAAGATAAAGGTGAATTATTTGTTGTCGTTGAAATAATGGAAAAAGAAAAGAAATGTTTCCTGCAGGTTTATCATAGGTTTTTGTCTTTTGGATATTTTAGGAAGAATGTATAATGTCCATTGAGTTTACATTTGAAAGAATCTCTGTTAATGCATTAAATTATGCAGCATTAGAATAAAGTACAGTACTGTGCAAAAGTTTTAGGCAGGTGTGAAAAAATGCTGTAAAGTAAGAATGCTTTCAAAAATAAACTTGGTAATAGATTATATTTATCAATTAACAAAATGCAAAGTGAGTGAACAGAAGAAAAATCTAAATCAAATCCATATTTGGTGTGACCACCCTTTACCTTCAAAACAGCATCAATTCTTCAAGGTACACTTGCACAAAGTCAGGGATTTTGTAGGCATATAGTTAGGTGTATGATTAAACAATTATACCAAACAGGTGCTAATGATCATCAATTCAATATGTAGGTTGAAACACAATCATTAACTGAAACAGAAACAGCTGTGTAGGAGGAATAAAACTGGGTGAGGAACAGCCAAACTCAGCTAACAAGGTGAGGTTGCTGAAGACAGTTTACTGTCAAAAGTCATACACCATGGCAAGACTGAGCACAGCAACAAGACACAAGGTAGTTATACTGCATCAGCAAGGTCTCTCCCAGGCAGAAATTTCAAGGCAGACAGGGGTTTCCAGATGTGCTGTCCAAGCTCTTTTGAAGAAGCACAAAGAAACAGGCAACGTTGAGGACCGTAGACGCAGTGGTCGGCCAAGGAAACTTACTGCAGCAGATGAAAGACACATCATGCTTACTTCCCTTCGCAATCAGAAGATGTCGAGCAGTGCCATTAGCTCACAATTGGCAGAAAACAGTGGGACCCTGGTACACCCATCTACTGTCCGGAGAAGTCTGGTCAGAAGTGGCCTTCATGGAAGACTTGCGGCCAAAAAGCCATACCTCCGACGTGGAAACAAGGCCAAGCGACTCAACTATGCACGAAAACACAGGAACTGGGGTGCAGAAAAATGGCAGCAGGTGCTCTGGACTGATGAGTCAAAATTTGAAATATTTGGCTGTAGCAGAAGGCAGTTTGTTCGCCGAAGGGCTGGAGAGCGGTACACGAATGAGTGTCTGCAGGCAACAGTGAAGCATGGTGGAGGTTCCTTGCAAGTTTGGGGCTGCATTTCTGCAAATGGAGTTGGGGATTTGGTCAGAATTAATGGTATCCTCAATGCTGAGAAGTACAGGCAGATACTTATCCATCATGCAATACCATCAGGGAGGCATCTGATTGGCCCCAAATTTATTCTGCAGCATGACAACGACCCCAAACATACAGCGAAAGTCATTAAGAACTATCTTCAGTGTAAAGAAGAACAAGGAGTCCTGGAAGTGATGATATGGCCCCCACAGAGCCCTGATCTCAACATCATCGAGTCTGTCTGGGATTACATGAAGAGAGAGAAGCAACTGAGGCTGCCTAAATCCACAGAGGAACTGTGGTTAGTTCTCCAAGATGTTTGGGCCAACCTACCTGCCGAGTTCCTTCAAAAACTGTGTGCAAGTGTACCTAGAAGAATTGATGCTGTTTTGAAGGCAAAGGGTGGTCACACCAAATATTGATTTGATGTAGATTTTTCTTCTGTTCACTCACTTTGCATTTTGTTAATTGATAAATATAAACTATTAACATGTCTATTTTTGAAAGCATTCTTACTTTACAGCATTTTTTCACACCTGCCTAAAACTTTTGCACAGTACTGTATATTAATTATATAATTTATATTGTTTCAGAACAGTCAAAAGCTGTAATTGTCTTTTTGAATCATTCATTAAAACAACAGGCTCAAGCTCAACTTGTCATGCCGTCTGTTTCTGATTCACTGATCCAGTTCATAAGAGTCATTTGTTAGTGAAACTGACTTCACTGGTGGAGCTGTATTCTATTGATTCACTAAAAAAGAACCGACTCATAAGAGCCATATGTTTTGTGATTTGCACTACAGTTGTGGTCGTGTTGAATGTTTTCGATTCACTAAACTGAACTGACTCATAAGAGTCATTTGTTAGTGAATCTGACTACATTGGTGAAGCCATTTTTTTTTTTTTTTTGAAAAAAGAACCGACTCTTAAAAGTCATGAATTGCACTACACTCGTCATGCTGTATGTGTTTCAATCATTAAACTGAACTGGCTCATAAGAGTAATTTATTTATTAATTTATTTATTCATCTTGCAACTGGTCACTCTTCATTATTATTCACAAAAAAACAAAAAAATCATGCCTCTTAGGAATCAGTGGTTTAAAAAAAAAAAAAGGGCACACCGATCGCTCTGTATATTTTTAATGCACAAAAAATAACTGGTTCATAAGAGTCATTTGTTTTGGGAATTGGTCTACAATTGATCATTTTCCCCAGTGCTAATTAAGGGTGAAACTAAATATTTGGTTTTATTGTAGTTTTATATTTTGGTCAGATTTAGTCCCAAAAAAGTAGTTTTCCTTGTAAAGTTTTACCTCATCCATGGTGTATGATGCCTGTGTGGGTTTGAGTAGACATCAGACTCTTTTGACTGTGTGTGTGTGTGCATGTTTATGGATCATTAGGTCCTTGGACAGGTGGGCGCTGTAACCCCCTTATAATGACCTCATCTGTCCTCATCACTGAACAGCAGATGCATGGAAGCAAGGACATGCCTCTCTCTTTTCATTGTTCCCTCTTTATTTTGTTTTTCTCCGCCAATCTTAACGCCTATTCACACTGAACAGATTTGGACTGTTTTCAAACAGGTTTCCCAAACTTTTTAACTTCATTTTTGCCTTGTATTATTCTGTTTGTTCTCCAATGTATATTCATTTTACAAAACTACAAAACATCTATTTACTTTATATCCGCATTTTTCGTAACTTCCTCCTATGCCCACATATCTTGATGGTGGTGTCGTATATATATGATCAGGTGCCCAGAAGACCCACATTTATTAGGCGCTCATGTCATTAACTGCAGAGCGTTGATCAATTCTTTCTCCATTAGTGGATCTAGAGGTTGAGAGGTGACCCAGTCCTGCTGGGTGGAGGAATGACATTTAATTTGAACAAATTGTGTTTCAGATTTCATTGTCTTACCAATACAGACAGATTAAAATGGATTTCCAATTTAAAAAAAAAAAAATCTAGATTCCTCTATGAACTATAATCTCTTCTCTTCTCTTCTCTTCTCTTCTCTTCTCTTCTCTTCTCTTCTCTTCTCTTCTCTTCTCTTCTCTTCTCTTCTCTTCTCTTCTCTTCTCACAATATTACAAAACTTCAATTGGCTAAAATATTAACCTTTCAATTATCAGACTAACAGTGATAATATTATTAATAAATTGTGATCGGTCTTATTTCATGCATTTATTTATATATTAAATGGCTATTTTCTTAAGTCTCAATGTGCCTTTACTCTTTAAAGATAGTGTCTTGTTGTTGCTGACAGAAAACACTGCATATACCTGTTATTTTCTTCTTGGAATATTAACCTATGTTTATTTACTGTGTGTCCTTTGTGCTTAGCCAAAGAAAAGCTGATCTCTGATCAGTGTTTGCCATTCATAAGGTTATAAATATGACTATAAGTGTTAAAGGAACTTGCCTCAATAGTAGCCATTATTGTTCAGAAAAATGAGTTTAAGGTAATTGTAATAATATTGTATTCAAAGAAACAAAGAGGTCAACACCTATTGCATTTTTAAGTATCTGTGATTGTGATAGTAAATATGTGTGTATGTGTGGTGAAGTGCTTTTTTTCTGCCTCTGTAAATAATGAATGAGAGGATTGGATCATCTTTGTCAGGAGGAGAGACTGAAAGAAAGAATAGATGAGGAAATGGGAAAGAGGGAGCGATAAAGGGATAGATAGAGGGCAAAACAATGTCAGCAACATTGGAGAAAAAATAAAAACCAAAGAAGGACTAATTACATTTTTATTATTATTTTTTATATTTGCAATCTGCTGTGATGCGGTGGTTTGTGTGCATCTGATATATTGTACTGTGCTGCTTAT
Organism: Opsariichthys bidens; assembly: GCA_037194245.1. Classification (NCBI taxonomy): domain Eukaryota; kingdom Metazoa; phylum Chordata; class Actinopteri; order Cypriniformes; family Xenocyprididae; genus Opsariichthys; species Opsariichthys bidens. Next base: position 26,097,191 of record CM074280.1, on the reverse strand, counting down.
GTGGGAAACGCAGCTTAAGCATGTTCCATTTTCTCCATTCCTCCCCAATAGTTTCCTGTCACTCCTCTCTTTATCTATCAAGTAAAAAAAATGAAGTGAAAACGCTACATATGCCCACATAATCCGTCTCCGAAATGTAATTTCACCAATTTCACTTTCAGAGAACCTTCGAAACTCGTCTTTAAGTGCTAGATTGACCCTAACCAATCGTGTTTCTCCCTCAAAAACATTTCCTGTGCGATTCCGTCTGTGATTCAGCCCACCTGCCCTGTCTCACCCTTCTGCTTAGACTGTTCTCGCTGCAATAAACAGACAGTCTGACCTCATGACCTCATATAGCTCTAATTTTTCCCTCGCTCATCTCAAACAACAGCCATGTGTTAGCCAAGCAACCCTGACATGTTTTTCTCCCCACCTTTGCCATTTTAACTGCCAAGTTATTGCCAACACAGTGTCACCTTGCATCATTCTGGTGCCTTGTGAAACACAGTGCATGTTTTTTGTTCCATCTGTGTCCCAGAAAGCTTGCGGAAATGCTAGTCTTTATGCCAGCGTCAGCTGCTGGAATTTAAAGGTTTGTGTAGGGGAGGCCACACGCCACGCATGCTAATTCAAATCAGCTTCATAGAGTTTGATGGGCTGCATGATGTAAATCTCTTATGAGGCATTTGTGACTAATGCAATTTATATGGTTCTAGTTGACTATTTATGCTCATTAGCTAGTTGATTTTGACTTATTAGCAGGTTGACGCTAGTAATTTATGGAGATTGTCAGGTTGAAACTAAACAGTTATTGTCATTTTCTGGTTTCAGCTGATCAGTTATGGTTATTAACTATATTAACTACTCGTATAGGTAGTCGTGGCCTAGTGGTGAGGGAGTCAGGCTTGTAATCTGAAGGTTGCAGGTTCAATTCCCACGCCAGCAGGAACTGAAAGTGGGGATTGTGAATGACCAGCACTCGCTCCACCTTCGATACCACGACTAAAAGTGCCCTTGAGCAAGGCACCGAAACCCCTAATTGCTCCCCTTGTAAGTCGCTTTGGATAAAAGCCTCTGCTAAATGATGTAAAAAAAAAACTAGTTGAAACTGGACATTTGATTGAAAAGAGTTGTTTTGGTCATTAGCCGGTGAAACTGGAGATTTGGACTAGTGTTCTCAAAAGTACCGACTGATACCAAGTCATACTGAAATTTTAAGAATGTGATGCTTTGAGTGCTGTTGAGTGTATTCGTAAACATCTTTCATTGGCCATTGTGTTCACACACTCATCACATATGTCTGTGATTGGCTACAGTGATCAACGCACGGGTGTTTGAAAGCACACGGAAGTGTGTATCCGTGTAAAGTAAAGAGCGTCATTGATGTCTGTTTACAACATGCTTTTGAAACCAAGTCATTGTAGCCAATTACAGACATATCTGATGAGCATGTGAACACGATGGCCAATCAGAGGTGTTTGCGAATCTCACATTTCGGTACCAACTTGGTATCGAAGTTGGTACTTTTGACAACACTAATTTAGATTCATTAGCAGGCTGAAGGTAGTAATTTATGGTCATTTTCAGGTTGCATCTATTAATTTATGGCCATAAACTGGCTAAAGCTAGTAATTTATGATAATTAACTTGTTATACCTGGACAGTTACGGTCATTAACTGTTGAAACTTGTCATTTCTCTTTGAAGCAGGTTGTTTGTGGTTATTAGCTTGTGGAAATGTGTCATTTATAGTTATTTGGTTGTTTAAGCTGGTCAGTTATGAAACAATTTATGTTGAAATGGGTTGATTTTGGTCATTAACTGTTGGAATCTGGTGATTTGTAGTTGGTTGATAATGGTTATTAATGGCCATTAGCTGTTTAAAGCTAGTCATGTATCATCATTACCTTGTCTGAATCTACAGTAGTTATTTATGGTCATTGGCTACTTGAGACTAGCTAGTTGTTTTGGTCATTAGTTTGTTGACGCTGCATTTAAAAAAAAAAAAATTGGCCTGTTCGCAGCTTGTTGTTTGAGGTCATTATCTGGTTGTTAAAAAGGATGGCATGAGAGAAGAATATGAATAAACCCAAACTCATCTCGGTGTGTGTGTTTGTGTTTCTGGGCACATATTGCTGTGTGGATCAGCGGGAAATCTCAGCTCCTGTGGTGTGTGTGACTCATACTGAGCTCTTGAAAGATCTCTCCATCACACATTAGAGAGCAGGAGAAAGAGAGAATCAAACAAAGATTCATTCATTTTCATTCAGTCGCATTTTCCCATCATGTAACCCACACAAACTGATCATCCTGTCTGCTCCAAGCCACATCTAGCGCTCACAGTTATTATACTGTATGAATCAGTGCATGTGTGCATCTTTTTTATTCTCTGCCACACAATCATACTGCGATGCGCACTGATATCTTCTGCATCAACCTTAATGACCTTATTATATCCACACACACACACACACACACACACACACACACACACACTCTCTCTCTAATGGTGTTGTCAGTGGCATCTCTCTCTCTCTCTCTCTCTCTTCCACATCTATTGCCTTGAGCAAAAGTTCTAGTGTAATTAAGTAGACCACACACACACACACACACACACACACACACAATTTATATCATATTAGGGTCCTTATATTAGCCTTTTTAATTTTTTAAATCAAGCTTATAGTTAACCCAAACCTTAATAATGAGAATATAAAGAATAAAAAATCTATTTACAAGTCAATCAGACGGGCCTTCCTGTCTAAGTCTGGTGATTCTTCTTGAAAAAGTGATTAGAAAAAAAATTAGTGCATGTGGTTGGGCTGCACGATGTGCAATCTATTTGCATTTTTTCTGATAAAAACTGTGAATAAAAAGGAGCTCCAGAATTTTAAATAGAGCTCCAAAATTGTTGTCTTAGCAATTTAGCCAATAATAATCATATATTTTTTATTTATTTAAAGGGTTAGTTCACCCAAAAAGGAAAATTCTGTCATTAATTACTCACCCTCATGTCGTTCTCGTTTGAGGAAGAGGTTTGTTTTTGTGCGTCATTAAGGTTCGGTTGAGCTTATGTTTATGTTCGCTGATCAATATTTATAAGTGAATACAATTCTAAATTAAATATTAAATCGATCGAGTCTCTTTAGAAAATTTGGATGGGTTCGTTTGACCATCTCTTTATGACAGTTGCATAGCTGTCAATCAAGGGACAGAAATCTCTCAGAGCTTCAGAGCTTCATTGGTGTTACGAAGATGAACGAAGGTCTTACGGGTGTGGAACGACATGAGGGTGAGTGATTAATGACAGAATTTTCATTTTTGGCTTGAACTAACCCTTTAATTCCCAGCCTTTGCAAATTTATTTTCACACTAAGCCATGCTGCTATTGTGGTTTTGTTTTTGATGAATCATTCAGCCCTACTTTGTGAGGCTAATTCTATAACGGTAACCTGCGTTAAGCATTTTTACAAATGAAATATGACATTATTTGCTCTTTTTATTTTCTCTATGTGAGTATTTGGTTTTCCAGGACATTTTTTTCCACACAACCACTGCTGTCCTCTCCTCACACATCTCCCCTCCTGCGTTACCCCTTCACTCACCCCACCAACCCCTTTTCATCATGTTTTTCCCTTACAATCCTCTATATGCTCTTTATCCACTCCTTTGTACACAGACTCATTGACTGTGACAGGCTCTTATCTGCAGTGCGACTTAATGAGTTTCCCCTTCGCAAAACACACACACACACACACCCACGCTCTCTCCTTTACGGAACTTTTGCTCCCCTGAATTTGAAGGGTTTCCTAGGCCACGTCTCCGGCTCGCACCACCGATCAAGCACCGATCCTGCTCGAGCATGACTTGTAGTCTTTTAATTGGTTTCACCCCACCTCTTCCTCTGGTCCTCGTCTCCTTCTCAATGTTTCCGCTCTGCTTGGATTGCAGTGAAAAGAAAGCTGGTCTGAAAAAGAGAGATGGGAAGAGTGAGAGAAAGGAAGATAAATATACTGCACTCTTTTAAATGCATCTTGGTTTTCAAAGGTAGAAAATAAATGGAGTAGTTGGGATTTTTGGGGGGCTTCCTATGGTGTTTTCAAGGATCCCCTACACACCCCCTGAAAGGGCAGACATCGCTTTTGCTCATACTTGGGGTTTGTGTAATTCATCTCACTCTATACATGAATGATACCGCAAATCATGTGGCTTTTTGAGGAGAAGCGTGCTTTTTCTTTTATAAGCAATCGTGATATTCACCTAGAGGACAATAAACTGAAAAAAAAGGGAAAAAAAGTCAAGATGCGTCCCAGTTTGCATACTTTTGCACTATTCTATGCCGAGTAAATAATTGAATTCCAAAACAAAGTGCACTTTAAATACTCGGATGATGCACTTTATTAACAGGAAAACAGGAATGTCGGACACTTCATGCGTTCAGCTGTCGTGGCTTTAATCACATTGCAGAGAGGGAGTGGCTTTCAGACTGCAATAATGAATGACAAAATAACCTTATAAAATTCATAAACGACATGGTCGAGAACATAGTTTATAAATGAAGGAGGTATTGTCTTTTGTTTCTTATTGTCTCTATTGTTTTCAATCTAGCCAAACTCTGTCCACATAATCAGGACATAATGTAATTAACATTGTGCTCCTTATTTCACACACATATGTATATATATATATATATATATATATATATATATATATATATATATATATATATATATATATATATATATATATATTTGTTTATTTTATTAGAAAGGAAGTAGTTTGAATTGTTTGAGGTGTATACAGCATTTGTGTGCTGCCCCCTGGTGGTTAATAATAGATCTCTCACAACATCCTGCACTGTTTCCCTGCCAGCTGCTCGACTTGAATGCATTTGTATAGTTTGTATTCTAGTTTATGTATTGCTAAACGTTTTTATATACAGAATATTTATAGTCAAATCTATCAGTAGGATAGTTTGTGTATAGGTTTATACCTGTCTTCATTGTCGTATGCCTGTATATATGTATCACTGTGGTCCTGTGAGGCACGACATTTCGTTCCACTGTATGTCCCCACATTTGTAGTGGCATGACAATAAAGCTCAACTTGACTTGACTTGACGGCTCTGCGTTTGGAACCCCATTGCATTTAATTTGCATCCTAATAGATGTTCTTTCATTTTTTCTGTTTTGAACTTTAATTTGATCTGAAACATCTACACACGGCTTTATTCTGAGATTATGCTCATATCTTAGACATATTTATGCATTATTTAATCTTTCCTATTTAAACTAACGTTTTCACTGCTATGCTGTTATTGAATTCAGATGACGGCTAGTTATATTATTATAACAATTAAATAGTTATTTAATCGAGTGTGCAGAGACACTAAAGTAATCAGTTAGATTCTCAGGAACACACATACTGGTAATACTTTGAATGCACTGTAAGTTACTTTGGATAAAAAAGCTTATGAATTCTGTAAAATGCTTCACAGGTGGATGTAGTTCAGCAGTCTAACTGCAGGTGGCGCCTTGACATCAGCACCTGCCTGATCTGAATATGTCTGATCAATACTGATATTCATTCACAGTGTTTGGATGGGGAAATTTTTTTTGACTTTTTCACTGTTGAATTTAGCTTTGAGTGTATCTGAATGCTTTTTTTTTTTACTAAACACAGTGATTTATTGTTATTTAAACGCTTAAATCAATTAAATGTCACCCAAGTTTTACATAAATATACTTCTAATTTTTTAAGACAATTAATCTATGTGTATTTTTATTGAACAGCTTTTCATTGACATCAATGGTTCCATGAAGCATCCTTTCCATCTCACAAAAGGTTCTTTATAGAGGAAAAATGTTCTTCACGCTAAGAAAAAATGTCTCCTTTAACAAGTGTTCACTGAAAGGTTCTCTGGGGAACCAAAAATGGTTCTTTTATGGCATCAGTGCAAAAAAACAACAACAAAAAACACTCTTGGACTCCCTATTTTTAATAGTGTAACTGTCTTACAAATCCAAAGTTTTAACTCCCTGCTGATCCCAGAGCAGTGTTTGTGTACTCCGGGTCACTCTGTTTGTGTTTAGGTTCAAGAATGCCGTTAAATTCAGTCTCCAGCTGTGAAAAAGCCTGTGAAATTATATCATCGCCAAATTGTCTGGAGGCAGCGCTTAATCTCATTAAATATGTAGAGTGAAAGCCAGTGTAATAATCATAATGTTTTAATTACAAGGGGATTTTAAATGCTAACCAGACTGTATTTTCTCCTCTCTATTGTGGCGAGGCTTTTCCTGAGGTTTATCTCATTCACATCCAGAGATTTGCCGTCCCTACTCGTTCTTCAGCTGCAGTTTTATCTCTTTAGCCCGACGGGAGATGATACGGTTGTTATAATGGCTGTAATTCCTCTGACACGTTTTCACACACACAGACAAATGAATAGAGAGTTATATTGTTTTTGCCTAAAGCGTTTCAGGCCCACCCAGACACTCCGCGACTTTGGAGACATGCGGTAGACTGTGAATATTTTCTGTTATCATAGATGCAGCATTATTCTTAGCATGATGTGACGTGGTAGTTTAAGATGTGAGCCGCTCATTGAAACCCCAGCGTTGAGACGTTACCCCGCGTTGTTCCTGGAGGTCTGTTCCCGTAGTAAGTCTACTGTAAGCCACTTTTAATAAGAAAGCTTCTAGAAAATGAAAAGTGTTTATTAGAGCAGTTGTTTCCTGAGGCTAGATCCTCTAATGTTCACCATCATGATGACAAACAACTCCAGAGAAGTCCAGTTTTCTGAGTCAATGTTATCTCTTTCATAAGATTAGATGCATTTGAGAAAGGTCAGTCATAAGGTAGTTTAAAGATTTAGCTTTGTTCTGAATCCATATTAAATTCAAAAGTTTGGGGTCTGTAAAATTTTAATTATTTACTTTTTTTCAGCGAGGATTCATTCAATTCATCAGAAGTCACTGTAAATACATTTAGGATGTTACAGAAGATTTATATTTCAAATAAATGCTTTTCTTTTTAACTTTCTATTCAACAAGAAATTCTGAACAAATGTTTCACGGTTTCTACAGAAATATTAAGCAGCACAACTGTCAACATTTATAATAATCAGAAATGTTTCTTGAGCATCAAATCAGTATATCAGAAGGATTTCTGAATGATCACGTGACTCTGAAGACTGGAGTAATGATGCTGAAATTTCAGCTTTGCCTCTTTGGAATAAATAACATTTTAAAATGTATTAGACTTTAGTTTTTGGATTTTTGATTAAATAATAAATAAAATCAATAAATAGTTTAGAAATAAGTTATTGATCTTTTTTTTAACGTTAAACCCCACAAAGGCAAAAAAAGTAACTGTTTTACAAAAAAGTAACTTTAACAGTTATAAATACGTTGAAGGTCCAAATTTCAGTTTGAATGCAGCTTCACGGGGCTCTACAAGATCCCAAATGAGGAATAAGGGTCTAATCTAGCGTAACGATCGGTCATTTTCTTAAAAAAAAATTCAAATTTATATAATTATTAACAGTGGCGGACTGGGACAGTAAATCAGCCCGGGAATTTGACTCCACCCCAGGCCACCTCTACTGCTGCAGTCACCACCACCAAATTCATGTGTCCACCAGCCTGCTAAACTTATAGGGTAACCCTGTTAGTTGATGTAACAGGTAGACGATCATTCATAATATGAATGGATAAATAAATACACCCTCAAAAACTCACTAGGAATAGACCATCTATACTACCACACCAAAGACAAATATAAAATTGGCTTGCTTATTTTAAGAATGGATAATAAAAGATACATATTCACATGTTAAAATATTTATATTTTATATATTTCCAATGCTCTATGTATCCCCATACGGTATATAAAACAATGTGCTAGTTTGTCATTAAGATGCGCTTTTAATACTCCTATCATTATATATATTTGTATTATTTTTTTTTTATAAAGAATAGATTTTATCTATTGTAAGTTGCTTCGGATGAAAGCGTCCATCTGCCAAATGATTAAGTAAATATTAGGGGTGGAACAGTTCAACTTTTTCACGGTTCGGTTTGTTTATTTTTTTTCATCGCTGTTGTTGTAATGTCTGGGAACCCAGAATGTTCATCCATCAACAGAAACATATTAACTGAACCCTGATTGTTTTCCGTGTTATTTATAGTAAACCATATTACAGATGCTTTGTCAGATTTAAGTTGAACAGCGGACCGTCCGAGCGTGTGGAGAACCGAACGGATCGATTTTTTTTCCACCCCTAGTAAATATTGTCTAAATGTAATTCTGACCGACCTGTTCCCTTACCGGCGAACATGGCTGGGATTTTGCAGCAACTTGCTGCGTCTGTGTCCAGGGCTTTTCTCCTTTTTATGCGTTCCCTCTCTGCGCCTCCTTTGCGTTTACGCTCCATTTTTTGCACTATTTTCCAAGATAAAGCCTGCCTCTGGATATAGCCAATTAGGCAGTGCTTCGCTGATGTTGGGTCATATGCATGTGGTGGTGTCATTTTCACTCCGCGATCGCCTGATTCGTAGATTCATAAGTGCGTCAATTAATTCGCAGTTGCATACCAGCCTATTGCACGTCAGTCTGATCGACAGCACAGCGGCAGCCGGCAGGCCAGAATGACCATCAGGCCACCGGGAAATGTCCCGGTGCTCCCGATGGCCAGTCCGCCCCTGATTATTAACCACAAATGCTCTTCTTGCACTACTCTGAGATCCGTGACGCTTTACGTAACCGCGTTGGTAAGGTCACGCCTGACATAGTCGGAAGTACCGATCCAGTATCTACAATGCGAACGTGCGAAGACTAAGATCTTAAACTAGATGGAACTAGATTAAATATTTTGACTGTTGCGATTCCAAATCGGTTTAATGACCCGTAACTCTGCCTGAGTATCGGACAAGTGTTCACTGTTGGCCAGAGGAGAACTGGCCCCCCGACTAAGCCTGGTTTCTCCCGAGGTTTTTTTCTCCATTTGTTGGAGTTTTGGTTCCTTGCCGCTGTTGCCTTTGGCTTGCTTACGTTGGGGACACTTGCTTGATAATCAGCAGTGTTTTTGATATGCCTGCATTGGCGCCGTTGTATGTGAACTGAGCCGAGCCGGACGATTACGTCACTGTTTTCTGCAGTGCTGATATACCTAAATTAACTAGACTAATAACTATTGATATTTGCAACGGAAAGAATCAATAATATATAGAATAAGCTGCACAATGACCCCATTTTCTTATTAATGTAAAGCTGCTTTGCCACAATTTGCATTGTAAAAAGCGCTATATAAATAAAGATGACTTGACTTGACTTGACTAAGTCAAACACCCATTACAAAAAATAAAGTAAAACAACGATGTCAGAGGATTTTGAAGTTGGAGGAGAAAATTATATGGAGTTTTTTCGCCGATCCTGGAATGTTTTCCTCAAAAACCTTAACATCTTTTCCACTGAAGAAAGAAAGACAGATGATATGAGGTTGAGTGAATGATCGGAAAATTTCAATTCTGAAGTGAACTAATCCTTTAAGTAAGTAGCTTTTGTAAATTGAAGGTTTTATTATGATTAGTGTAGTATAGATTGTAGCATTTACAAAGCCTCACAATGTTCAAAGCCGCATAAAGAAATGTTCCTCAAAAGATTTGTACTACATTAAAATATTAAAAATGCTTCATTGCTTCCCTTTTGCTAGCTCAGCTGTGTATATTTGGGTGGGCTTTATGTTCTCTCTCTCTCTCTGTGTGATTTGTTATTGTGTGTGTCGACATGAAAGTGTGTGATGATAAGCCACTATGACATGCCTCTCTTTCTCTCTCTCTCTCTCTCTCTCCCTCTCTCTTTCTCGCTCCGGTCACTCACTTCTCTGCCATGTGGCATAGCCTGCTGCATCCAGACATGTCACCATAGCAACACCATCATCTCCTCCTGCAGCACGGCAACCGCGCACGAGTATGTGTGTGTGAATGTGAGTGATGTGATATATGAATGTTTCTCACTAGATCACACTCCATTCAGCCTGCAGGAGCTGCAGTACGTTACATCCAAGTTTTTACACGTGCGTCACTTTCGTCTGTTTATTTATGAGTCTTCTGTAACAAAAATACACCTCCATTTGTTGGACAGAACAGAGAGGGAATTAATCCCGAAATAAACATGTTAATATGATAATGTCTCACAAAATGAACTTCTGAAGGAAAGTTTTTTTTATCTAGTACTGTTGACATACAGTACTCACACATACACACACACACACACACGTTGTGTTTTCATTTTTTATGGGGACTTTCCATAGGCGTAATGGTTTTTATACTGTACAAACTGTACATTCTGTACCCTTACCCCTAAACCTACCCGTCACAGAAAATGTTCTGCTATTTTCAAAAAAGATCATTCTGTATGATTTATAAGCTTGTTTCCTCATGGGGGACCAAAAAAATGTCCCCACAAGATCAAAATTTACTAGTATTACTATACCTGTGGGGACATTTGGTCCCCATAACGTAGGGAATACCCCCCCCCACACACACACACTCTGTTTTCTCACTTCCCATTGACATAATGATTTTTATACTCTACAAACTGTATATTCTATCCCCTAAACCTACTCATCAAAGATAAATCTCTGCAATTTTAGTATTAGTATTTTAGTTTAGTATTATTTATAAGCTGTTTTCCTCATGGGGACCAAAAAAATGTCCCCACAAGATCAAAATTTACTAGTATTACTATACCTGTGGGGACATTTGGTCCCCATAACGTAGGGAATACCCCCCCCCCCCACACACACACACTCTGTTTTCTCACTTCCCATTGACATAATGATTTTTATACTCTACAAACTGTATATTCTATCCCCTAAACCTACTCATCAAAGATAAATCTCTGCAATTTTAGTATTAGTATTTTAGTTTAGTATTATTTATAAGCTGTTTTCCTCATGGGGACCAAAAAAATGTCCCCACAAGATCAAAATTTACTAGTATTACTATACCTGTGGGGACATTTGGTCCCCATAACGTAGGGAATACCCCCCCACACACACACACACTCTGTTTTCTCACTTCCCATTGACATAATGATTTTTATACTCTACAAACTGTATATTCTATCCCCTAAACCTACTCATCAAAGATAAATCTCTGCAATTTTAGTATTAGTATTTTAGTTTAGTATTATTTATAAGCTGTTTTCCTCATGGGGACCAAAAAAATGTCCCCACAAGATCAAAATTTACTAGTATTACTATACCTGTGGGGACATTTGGTCCCCATAACGTAGGGAATACCCCCCCCCCCACACACACACACTCTGTTTTCTCACTTCCCATTGACATAATGATTTTTATACTCTACAAACTGTATATTCTATCCCCTAAACCTACTCATCAAAGATAAATCTCTGCAATTTTAGTATTAGTATTTTAGTTTAGTATTATTTATAAGCTGTTTTCCTCATGGGGACCAAAAAAATGTCCCCACAAGATCAAAATTTACTAGTATTACTATACCTGTGGGGACATTTGGTCCCCATAACGTAGGGAATACCCCCCCACACACACACACACTCTGTTTTCTCACTTCCCATTGACATAATGATTTTTATACTCTACAAACTGTATATTCTATCCCCTAAACCTACTCATCAAAGATAAATCTCTGCAATTTTAGTATTAGTATTTTAGTTTAGTATTATTTATAAGCTGTTTTCCTCATGGGGACCAAAAAAATGTCCCCACAAGATCAAAATTTACTAGTATTACTATACCTGTGGGGACATTTGGTCCCCCATAACGTAGGCAATACCCGCCCACACACACACACACACATACACACACACTCTGTTTTCTCACTTCCCATTGACATAATGATTTTTATACTCTACAAATTGTATATTTTATCCCCTAATCCTACTCATCAAAGATAAATCTCTGCAATTTTAGTATTAGTATTTTAGTTTAGTATTATTTATAAGCTGTTTTCCTCATGGGGACAAGCACGAAAAAAATGTCCCCATGAGGTCAAAATTTACTGATATTACTATCCCATCAAGTATACACGTGCATCCATATACCTCTCAAAAGTATGGGATCAGTACAATGAAAAAGTGCTCCAGCTGCGGAACCTGATGTCATTCAAGGTTTGGCCTTTAATAAAGTGTGATCCTCTATTTTCCATGTGCCACACGTGTCATGTAATATAGACTGTTGTGCGGTCATGCGTATTTCCTCAGGCTTTTACGTAAAAGGAGAGAAACATCAAACAAGATGGGCGAGCTGCAAGGTTAAGACCGTTAAACTGCGTCAGTTTATGAAAATTTGAAAAAACCACCAGCCACATGTTGCCTCGTCAAACTCACAGCTCTGAAGTGACTCTGTTTGAGCAGAGCATGTATGTCTGTTGGTCCCAAATGTTGACACGACAAATTACGATATAAGGAATTTGGAGGATTGAGTTCCAAATTCTGAAACTTCTAATGCAGTGATATTCATACATTCATTAAAAAAGAAGCATGAATATCATTGCATTAGACAAGTTTGTTTGGTTTTAAGTGGCAAATCTATAGATTTACTGTTTAAAAAAGAGGAGACAAACTTAATGAGAATTTTTGTCAAATTTTCTATTTAAAATATCTATCTTTTAACAATTCATAAGATAGTAAGACATTAAATGTTTCAATCGACTTTATTCAGGCAGATTGTCACTTGTTAAGTATAACCAAGTTAAAAACAAGTGGACAAAAGTGCATTTCATCATATTTAAGATAGTCTAAGACGAAAAGTCTTAGTATCTGAAGCTTCTCAAACTAATGCTTCTTAAATTTAACTTTCTTCTTTCGGACAAACACAATCAGAGATATATTTAAAAATATCCTTAGTCCTCCAAGGTTTATAATGGTTGCGAATGGCTGCCTAAATTCTGAAGACAAAAAAAATAAAAAAATATGCATCCATCCATAAAAAAATGAACCACTACGACTCCAGGGGTTAATAAATGCCATGATGTGCTACACAATGACATGACATGCAGCGCGTTGTCATGGAATTGTGTACTACATTGCGGAAACTCCTTATTTTACTTCAAAAAGTTTTAAAAAATGGAATGTGTCTTACAAAAAACGCATCGACTGAGAAGACCTTTATTAACCCCTGGAGTCGTATGGATACATTTTTTTTTGTCTTCCAAATTTTGGCAGCCATTCACACCATTACAAACCTTGGCGGACTAAGGATATTTTTAAATATATCTCTGATTGTGTTCATCTGAAAGAAGGGATGGTTTGACGATGTGTAAATCATGGGATATCTTTCATTTTTGGGTGAACTATCCCTTTAAAGGCTGTACTTGAAAAAGTTAATGAAGGCTAATTAAAAACTCAATATTTTAATTTTTAATTATACGTTTATATTATCCTTTCATTTTATCATTATCTTTTGTTTGTGTGATTTTCTTTTTATATTTTGTTATCTGCTGACAACAAGAATGTCTAAATAAAAGTTATGCTTGTCAGCACAGACTTTTGTCTGTCTTCAAACTGTCACTTACAAGTCTGTATATGTTGATATTTTCCCCAGATAAATGATAATCAAAAAAATTGTCTGTTGTCTCAACTGAATAATATTTGTGACAAACTTTTCATGATGAACCGACATCGTCATAGAATCCAATTTGATAAAAAAATTGGTCCCAGATGGTGAGAAACCCTCATTTATCCGTCTGCGTTCCCATACACATTTATAAAGCTACATCAAGACGAGCCTTTTAATAACTAATTTGAAAAGAACCATAAAACCATCAACCACAGAGACTAATGCACAGCATCTGTCACGGATGTCTGAAAGACCAGATACTTCTTGCATACAGAATGATCGGTCAAGATCGGTCTTTATGTAACTTGGAATTATTTCATGTCTTCAGTGGAAGGCACATACACTCATTAGCCACTTTATTAGGTACACCTGTTCAATTGCTCATTAACCTAAATATCTAATCATAGCATTTAGGCATTTAGAGATGGTCAAGACGATCTTCTGAAGTTCAAACTGAGCATCAGAATGGTGATTTAAGTGACTTATTTAACGTGGCACGGTTGTTGGTTGTCAGAGTATTTCAGAAACTTCTGATCTACTGGGATTTTTTAACACACAGCCATCCCTAGGGTCTACAGAGAATGGTAAGATCAAACTTCCAGTAGGGCTGCCCCCTAATATGCAACTGACCGACGAGAAGAGACTTAGTCAACCAAAATTTTATTAGTCGCAGAAAAAAAAAGTAGTAGTAGTAAGTAGTAGCAACTTTACATGACCGCTTGCTTTAACATTAACCTAGAAAATTGTGGGCTATTCAAGTGTTTGTGCAGAGTGTGAAAGCTGAATAGTCATTGGTCATACAAATAAGAGTAATACATCTTTTGAACCTGTGAAGGTTTTTTTGTGTGCACTCACAATAACAACAAAACGTTTTGCTTTGGTAAAATAATGAAAGCATCACTTTCTGTGACCTTGAGCGCACCGGAACAAAAAGAACTCCAGGTAAACTTGCCTCACAAACATGAAAAATATATATAGAAATTGAAATGTCTACTCTTAAATGAACCAATTCAAATGGAAAACAAATGTAATCCGTAACGTACATATAGGTGTGTCCACTCCAACTTCATCACTGCAGCCGAAAATACACTAGTTTATCAATTAATTATTAAAATGTTAAAGCAATCAACTTGCTGTTTTTCCACAATGCATTCACAATCCAATTCAAATTCTGCCGGTGTGCTGTGGCAAGCTTTAAGTGTGCACGTGAGCACTGATTAAGATATGTAAGCATTAAAGACTTTATCATGATTTAAATGGTTTATTAATAAATGAGCGATTAGTCGAATAATCGCTTAAAATGACTACTTGTTGACCAGAACAATCTCTAGTCGAGGCATCCCTAATTGGCAGTTCTGTGGGTGAAAATGCCTTGTTGATGCCAGAGGTCAGAGGAGAATGGCCAGACTGATTCAAGCTGATAGAAAGGCAACTATAACTCAAATAACCACTTGTTCCAACCGAGATCTGTAGAAGAGCATCTCTGAATGTTCATCACACTGAACCTTGAAGCAGAAGAACAGGAAACTGAGGCTACAATTCGCACTGGCTCACCAAAATCAGACAATAGAAGATTAGAACAATGCCTCCATTTAGATGGTAGGCTCAGAATTTGATGTAAACAACATGAAAGCATGGATCCATCCTGCCTTGTCATGCCACCTTTACTTATATAGCGCTTTTTACAATGCAAATTGCGGCAAAGCAGCTTTACATTAATAATTGGCAAACAATTTAAACCTACCTGAGTATTGTTGCTGACCATGTCCATCCTTTTATGACCACAGTAAACCCATCTTCTGAGGGCTACTTCCAGCAGAATGTCACAAAGCTCAAGCGATCTGTGGTTTCTTGAACGTGACATTGAGTTCACTACACTCAAATGGCTTCCACAGTGACCAGATCTCAGTCCAGTAGAGCACCTTTGGGATGTGGTGGAATGGGAGATGTGCAGCCGACAAATCTGGAGCAGCTGCGTGATGCTGTCATGTCGATATGAACCATCTGAACCTTGTTGAATCTGTGCCATGAAGACTTAAGGTAGTTCTGAAGGCAAAAGAGGTCCAACCTGGTACTAGCAAGGTGTACATAAAGTGCGTAAATTTTCTTTGTAAGATTATGAGAACCGTTTTATAAACCTATTTCAGATATTCCTTCTCCAATCAAATATGAAACTACCATTTGAGATGTTTGCTGGACCTCATCAGTATTTATTTCTTCTGCCATGTTTTTTTTTTTTCCCCCTCCTTGTTATTTTTATTATTCACTGGCCAGAGCTCTAGACTTGACCTGTTATTGTCACCTGCTTCCCTGGTGTGTGTGAGTGTGTCTGTGTTTATGCCTGGAGCTTGTGTTGAGTGAAACGTCTGTATTTATTTCGGTCAGATTGAGGAATGGTAACAGAAAGAGGGCGACGCTTCGTGTGTTTGTGTAAGAGAGGTTTGCAATTCTGGAGCTTATCCTCCATTTATCCTGAAGTAAGAATGTTAAAAGCATTTACGGAGAAACACTGCTGTGCCTCTGAGGGTTTGCCGTTAAATCCTGTCAACGGTTTTGGGAGGTGTGGAAATTCCTCATGCTCTCCTTTACGTCACTAACGTCTCTGAACTTATGATCCACCCACATAAGAAGTTGAAGACAGCAGCTAGTTGTGTAACGCACACACATAATTCAAGAGAAGCCTGTAAAACAAAACTATATTTAAACACAAAGCAGCAAGTCTGTTTTAGTTTTGATGTTGCCCATGTTTTTATTCTTTGTTCACTACTCACTACATTTTAGTCCTGTGATGTATGAATTTTCAAATAAAGAAACTGTACTTCTGTACTGTTCAAAAGTTTCAAAAGGAGATCTGGGAAATGCTAACATCAGCCAGCTAGCATTGAAAGCATATGATCCACCCTCCCTGCAAAGACCCGCCCCCTTTAGTTACTGTTGCTATGTCTGACAAGCCATGCGCTCCCATGCCACACATCATGTTCTCACGCAGTGAAAAAATACATCCCGGAGCAAAGAGAACACTGACAACATGTCGACAGACATATGAAACAGTTTCATACTCAAAATATTGTAATTTTTTTAAGAAGTTTAACCAATATATACCCTATAGTGTCTCTTTAATGTGTCGTGACAGATCGCTGTTTCTCCTTCAAGCGGCTCGTGAACCGATCATCTCTTCATACTAGTTCTTTTACAGCATCAAATAAACATGAAAGAACATCAGAAGGAATGTTGGTTTAAGCGCAGAAAGTTAATCTTTAACGTTAATCTACTAACTCCCCTGACTGCTTTGCTGGATAAAATGGCAGATTCGAGGTTATGATTGGTCAGATCGCCTGTCAATCAAACTGTTTGTGAAGGGGTCAATTGCCATCCAAAGCCACACCTCCTCCAAAACTGTTAGAAAGCACACAAACACACACAGCTGCTCTCGGCAAAGCGTCACAAGAGACGACGCTAACATACCTCATGTCTCAAAGCACTTAACATTACTACCATAATGAACGTAAACAACAAAGAGCTTGTACCTGACTGCTGCAGATTCATTTCGGTGTTGATACCATTCACATAGAAACATGTAATTTCGAAGTATAACAACAACAAAAAATGTTTTTGTAAAGAATCACATTGTACCTTTAACTAACATTCACAAAAGTTAATACATGCTATTAAAATTGGTAGTTTATGTTAGTTTATGCATTGATGTTAACAAGTGATAACTTTTTGTAAGGTTACTTTATTTATATTTAATTATTTTATATAATCAAACCCCTTAATCTGCTTTTCTCAGTAGTTAGGTCTTACAAATAGATGGACAGATATCATGGACAGTTAGTGCATAGGGTGCAGTGTGAATCGTGATAAAGTTTCTCTCTCTCCTCTTTTTTTGTTTCTGTTCTCTCCCTTTGTTTCTCTTCCTCAGCTCATATCTGTGGGCAGTGCATTGTTTGTCCCTAATAGAAACTCTGCTGGTGGTCTCTTTGGAGTTCATCTCTTTTTTTCATCATTCTTTTCTTCAAAAAAGCACTCTCAAATTTAAGCTGAAGAAGCATGCTCTATATTAAAGAAGAATTTGTGTAATGAACCATTATTATCTGAATATTTTTGTTTGCTTCAGGCTTGGTTTCTGTACATCATTCATTTAGTTTCACTTTTATAAAAATCTGTATCTTAATTTTATCTGAAATATTGGATATTTACACAGAACGCTCTTGTTTGAAAATTCACACCATACAAGAAGATGTGTGTAACTGCTATAGTTTATCTATGGCACACATTTCCATTCAAGAGTTTAAAATTCTGGTCAATTAAAAAAAAAAAAAAAAGTTTAATTAATTGTTAAAAGTTTCTATATGTTAGCTATGGAAAGGTCAATCACTAAAACACCACACACCCTTCGGTGAGATGGAAACCTGTGTGTGTGTGTGTTTCTAATTGCGTCATAGCTGTAAGAAAAGTGAGGTGTTCAAAGCAGGCTGTGGGATTGGGTGGAGTGTGTGTTTATATATGAATGTGTCTCAGGATATTTAGTCCTTTTTTGAAATGGACGTGAAACCCCCTCTTTCAGTACCAGTCTTTCACCCCTCAGATATGAAAAAGGCCAGAGTTTGAACTACTTTTATTAAGCTCTGCTAAACTACTGTTACACTGTTACGGTGATGCAAAGCTGAATTTTCTCTTCAGGGTCACATGATCATTCAGAAATCATTGTAATTCGCTGATTTGCTTCACAAGAAACATTTGTTCATATTTCTTTAGGGAGAAAGAACAGCAATTATTGTACATTATTTGACCTCTTTGGACTATAGCTTCACTCCTGAAAAAGGGATCATGCACACTAGTATTTTTTCTCTGTGTTGATAGGTGGGTTTGTGTGTGGTGAGGAAATGAGAGAGCCAGTCCTCTTGCAGTGTACCGGTCTGACAGTTTTTAAATGCATCCTGCAGTCTCACACGCATGCAATTACGTGTGAGCGAGCAAATTTGTGGTACAGGCAAATTAAGACTCTGTCGGGGTGTGTGTTTGAGTTACTGTGAGTAATTGTGAATCTGTGTGAAAACGAGAAATTGTGCTGCTAATGACAGAAAGAGAAGATAAATAAGATGATGGATGGATGGATGGATGGATGGATGGATGGATGGATTGATATATAGATAGGTAGGTAGGTAGGTAGGTAGGTAGGCAGATAGATAGATAGATAGATAGATAGATAGATAGATAGATAGATAGATAGATAGATAGATAGATAGATAGATAGATTTGATTATTAGTATTGTAAACATAAAACTCAGCATCTAGGTCACAATAGATTCTCAAGTTAGTCCCAAGTGTGTGTATTTAATATTGTGTATTTGTGTATGCAGAGGTGGGGGTTTTTTTAGCACTGACTCTTATCAAATTGATTTTTTTAATAGACTAAAATAGCCCATTATCACAGCCTCATAGTTTCCATTGATCCTTAGAGAATTGAGAGGTGTGTTTCCATGGAAACAGGAGAACAAGGAACCAAGTGTTTAGGAGTGGAAGAGTCCTGAGTGTGTCACGTGTGTGTGTGTGTGTGTGTGTGCGTGAGTGTGTGCGTGAGTGTGTGTGTGTGCGTGTGTGTGATTCTGCAGCCTGGAACATTGGAGGTGACCTAATTGTTCTGGTTATTTTTCTGTTTGTCCTGTCCTGCTCCATCTTGGATCCCAGTAAATGACTCTTGATTCTACACCTCTGTGTACTGTAGAGTTTGCTGTGTCCCGCAGAGGTCCCGATCAGTCTTTCAGGGTTCATTTTACAGGAATGACCAACTGATTATTCTACCAGTATTTAGTGGTTGATCAAATGTTTACTGTGTTGCCCCCCCCCCACACACACACACACACATACACACACACATACACACACCTCAAGTCTTGACTATTTGGTTACATCATCAATGAGTATGTTGTTTCAGATGGAGCCGTGGTGCAGTGGTTAGCCGTGGTTCTCATGCAGTGACTCACGATCGAGTCCGGCCTGTGATATTTCCCGATCCTCTTCCCCTGTCTCTGCCCTGTTTTATAATAACTTTCCTTAGATCATTGGAAATATTATAATGCTCTACAGATCAGCAGTTTGTGTACATATAGGAATATAATATTTAATATGTACTTTTATATTTAACATATTTATATCTTATTGTATATTTTATATTAAATTTAAAACTAAATATTTAATTATTTTATACAAAATGTTAATATTTAATTATGTATAAAACAGGCTATTAATCATACAATATTAATAAATATTTATATTTTATGAAGTTTAGTGAAAAAATTGAATACATTTGTAACTAAAAAATCTCTTAAGCAATATATAATTTATTACATAAGCATTATACTGATGTAATGTAATAATGTTTGTTAAATGTATTAATGAATGTTTTTGTAAAGTGTGATTATGTATTTTGTTAGCTCATTGTCTGTGTTTAATGGTGTAGTGCTCAGGTGGTTTGCTTTTACATGATTTTCTATATAGCTAAAATATACTTTACATTATGTGTGGGATTACGTCAATACAGCCCCCACGAATGAGCAAATTTTGGCCTTTCTGATAGCATCCGTGCTGGGAAGCGTGTGGAGCAGAGGATGGTGGGCTCGTCCCAGAGCGGTCACAGGCTTTACCGGTGGAGTGAGTCATTTTTGGGATGAGCCAGACTCCAGAAGGAGGCTTCATGCCAGTTTAATCCCACATGCTTATCTCTCTGCCCAAAGTCTCTGACTTTCTCCTGGTTCAAGTGTAGTTGTGCCTCCTGGAGAGAGACGGCTCTTCCAGAATGTTCCTCATTATGCTCACATAAAAGGACAGCAGTAGATTTATAGTGTTGGTGATTCATGGTTCATTCAGAGCAGCAACACAGTTGTTTGGTTTAAAGTGAAATTTAAGGATTATATCAGGTAGATCTAGGTAATGACGACACTTTGCTTTTTTGCAGTGATGAAGAGTGTAAAATAAAATGTAAAATACCTGAAAAATATATTTAAGTAGTTATACTGGAAAACAAGATTGCCATTAAGCATAGTTTTTTTTTTTTTTTTTTTTTTTAAAGTAGCTTTAGATAAGGTCTGAAGGTACGGTAATGTTCACATCAATCTAGAAAGGTCATAGAGAAACCATGCAGTAATTGCTAATTTGTTCTATTCAATTTCATTAGTTAGTTTTTTTTATAATAAATAGTAAAAAAATAATTATAAAATTATGCCATTGATTAGAATGTACATTCCCATTCAAATCTCTTAAAAAAATTTATCAATTCACAAGAAAAGTTGCCAAGACACAAAAGTAACCAAGAATTATTAAATTATTTTTATTTTAAAAATATTTATTTAAAAAAAATTATAATAATGAATATATATATTATTATTATTATTATTATTTAAAATAAATATTTTCTTGGTTATTTTTGTCTCGGCAACTTTTCTTGTGAACTTACAATTATATTTTAGTTATAATATTGTTTTTTATTGTATATTATTATATTTATTATTATTAAATATTAAACTAATTTTCTTGTAGTCTTTATATTGAGTGCATAGCCAGACGCTAACCCCTGTTACATAATTCTGACCTAATTTGTTGGAAATATCATGTAGGAAAAGGTCGGCACTTTCCAAATATTCTTACACTGTTCATTCACTTTTGTTCTCAATTAGACTATGAAAATCTTGGTGTGGAGGAGTCAGCAGTCATAGATTCCCGTGTTTGTGTCATGTTTGCCATGAGTATGAGGCGTGAGTCACATTCAGAAGGTCACAGGCTCTTTCTTTTGTCTTCTTCTTAAAGGAGCGGTTCGTACAGATTTATCATGTTGTCCGACTCTGTATGTCCTCCAGGCTGGCACACGCAGACTTGTCCTTTGAAATGCTGTTTGTAAATATTCCTGTCGTGTCCATTAAATCCACTTGACCTTCCGGATAGTGGCTCATAGTGGGAGTGTTCAGGGAAACCTGTCTGGAAACACTCATTATTTTTGCTATTTCAAATGATGCAGGTAGTGATAGAAACTGCGCACTTCAACTTTTACTAATGAATTGCAGCAGTGGGAGAGAGACAGCATGCTTGCACGCACCACCCAAACGGTTTGATTGAGTTTCCAAATGAACATGAGCAGATGGGATCTTCATAACCGACTGAATTTGACTGAATACAGCTGGTCTTGGGATGTCTATGGCTCCGCTTTAAGAAAGAAACTATTAAAATTCAACACTTTTCTGTTGCTTAATTAATCAACTCCTTGCTGTTAGGCAGAATCGCAATGAGTTATAATTTATTATTTTTATTTTAAGTTGCTAGATATCAAGACAAAAGCCTACATTTGAACATAGTGCTGGTTTACAGCCCAAGTTGGGGTTAGGGGTACAGTAATGCAAACATTTTTCAAATGAATATTAATTTATGTACTATACTGACAGTAAAGAATTTTACATTGTTACAGACGATTTCCATTTCAAATAAATGCTGTTCTTTTGGTCTATCCATCAAAGAATCCTGAAAAAAATGTATCATGGTTTCATCAAAAATATTAAGCAGTACAACTGTTACTTCTTTATATTGGTTGCCATATTATATTGTCTTCTATGCATTGATAATAAGAAATTGTTCTTGAGCATCAAATCAGCATATTAGAATTCTTTCTGAAGACTGGAGTAATGATGCTGGAAAATTCAGCTTTGCAAACACAGAAATAAATTCACTTTTAACATGTTGAAATAGAAAAGAGTTATTTTCAATTGTAGTAATATTTCACAATATTACTGTATTTTTAATCAAATAAATGCCACCTTGGTGAGCATAAGAGACATTTTACAAAAACATTAAAAAATCTAACAGAATCATAGTGTAATAATTTATACAATTAGTACTGTATAGTTTACATCCTTTACATTATATCCCTTGAAATGCTGTTTGAAAACATTCCTGCCGTGTCCAATAAATCCAGTGACCTTCCGAATAGTGGATCATAGTGGGAGTGTTTAAGGAAACCTGTCTGGAAACATTATTTTAACCATTTTGATTTGGATAAATAATTTACTATGTATATTCTTTGATATAATACAAATTAGCATAATAGTTTATACTCATTTACATATTATTACATTATTTTCATTAATTGTAAAAATCTGAACCTGTTGTATCTCCAAACCTGGACTAAAACCCAACAGTTTATCAGTTTCGTGTCAGATTGCAGGTGTCAAATCTCTATCCTTCAGTTTCCATATAGTAAGTTTGGCTTATAAAATGCTAATTCTGTTTTCTTGACCTAAAATGACAGTTAAAACCACAGCTGCACTATGACACTATTAAGTCAGGCTTTTTACCCCAGTTTCATGTAAATTACCACCACTGAGCTTGTGTCAAAAGCCTTATGAGCTGAATTTCTTGGCCCTTTGAGCCCGGCCCGTTTATATTCAGGCTCAGAGAAGAAAGAAGGGAAGCCCATGCTTTGCTGTCACTTTGTGAACAGTCAGCTTGCTTCTGCCGTGCGGCCCTTAGGGATGTGCGAGTGATTGGGCGGTAGAAGGGTAGGAGGGCTGTCAAAGCCTTCTTCTCCTGCTGCGGCATTTTAATTCAACTCTAAAGTTTATCTGTAGCTGTAGGTGCAAAAGTGATGAACATAGAGAACGGAGTTCTGAATTGGGTCATATGTGACACCAGAAGAAGGATGGTAGATTCACTGATGGCATTTTGAGCACATGTGCAGGAAAAGAGTCAGCAAAGTACCCAATGGTAAAGCTTTTTCCCCTTATCATAACCCATTGACCATGTTCAGCAGTGCTATAAGCCAGTAAGATCCTGTGGGAAGCACGAGGGTTTGAGATGTGAGACCTATGGGTTTCACGTTAAGCTGTTTCGGGTTTACGGAAGGTTGTGTTGTCATGCTTAAGGATAAGACCCTGTATTCAACCACTCTCAAACTCTCTCGCCTGTTCTGTGAGCCCAAGGCTCTTGTGTACTTCTGTCTGGCTTTTATATTTGAGACTAAAAAATCCGGCCACAGCAGTGACGCGATGTGACACAGTTGGGTCTAGCAGAGGATGCCGCAAGAAATTTCGGGCTTAACACATAAACAAGAACCCCTGCTCTTCCAAAACAACTCTATGCTTTTCCTTTCGTCTCATTTTGCTTGTTTGCCCCCAAATTAAAGTAACTTCACGTCAATGCACATACTTCATTTTCTATCATTGGTTGTTAGAAAACATAACAGCTAGATGAAATTGTGGGTGGGACATTATGAACTTTGGGTGGGAAAAAAGTAGAGCTATCCCTAATTTATATAAGAGTCGAAGACGTTGTGATGGCCTAAATATTCCACTATAATAAAAATATTCATCCGAGGCTAACACTTGTCTGATCATAGATAAACATACGTAGATGACTCATTAGCGGCTGTTTCTATGGGCTTCTATACGTAAACCATCTACCTTATTGGAACAGTCAACACTCAAGCAACTTGACTATAACGTTGTTGAACACATGTATGAATATCTATATCTGCAATAGACTTCAGCTGATGATTTCCATTAATATAAGTTAATTCTGTATATGCTAAAAATACTAGTCCGCGTAGTTTAAAAGCCTGTAGTAGTTGCATAGACATAAATACATATATAAACACAAACCAACACATTGTCACCTGTGAAAGTTTATCCCTTTTCTTCAGGAATTTAAATCTCTTGAGGTTTTTACAACTTGAGGCTGTGCAATGTTGTGGCATCTTGGAGAGCTCATTGATTTTTACTGTGTGCGGCGACGGCATCTGAAATGTTGACCGTTCCAAGATGGCGAACGCTTCTGGAGTGGTTGACTGTGGAATCTACTTACACATGTCTGTCTCTGATGGCGTGGTTTGACTGTAACAGTGTCTATTTCATGCACACAGTGTGCATAAGCTACACAGGCAAACATGTCTGCTGTGTGGATGCACTTCATTGTGAGCAAACATGTTGGTAGAGTAGCAATATGTGAAATTTGTTTACCATTACTGGTTCAATTCATTATCTGAGAAGTGAGAATATGACACCCTGAACAGCATTCTTAGTTCAATTACCTAAATTTAATTACAGGAACTATGTGCTTGGTTTTGGGTTTGAAAACGGTAGCATCTATCTCAGATTCAAAAATCTAATACTTAAAGGGATAGTGCACTCAAAAATTATGTCATTTGTCATGTCTCATGTCATTTTTGTGATGAAAAATAATAGCCGTAATGATAAAACTCAGACATAGAGGTTGCACACCACTTCGAAAAAACTTTTTTACTGTGTAGTTCAAGATCAAATGGCAATGCAAAGTATTTTTAGCAATATTTTGAACATTTTTGCAGATATAAATGAAATTATAATGGTTTTAATGTGTCCTTCATATGTACATAGCCTTATCTATGAACACTCAGCTCGACGTTTGCATGCAGCACAATTAGAAGAAGACAGGATTATCGTTAGACAGGAGACGTCGGTTTTAGCGTATGCTAAGACACCCGCCACCGGCATCCTTTAAGCTGTTTAATGGATTTCTCTCTGCCTGTGTGCTCACCTTTAAATCTAATCTGGTTAAGAAGGATTGTCATTACTGCTAGACTGGACCTCTACTATCACCCATCTGCAGCAGGTCCAGTCAAAGACCATAAAGACCTCTGCACATTTCAGACACAACCTGCTAGTAAGTGAATATCGTATGTCAAGAAGCTGAACCGTTCATAATCGTGGTCCATATTGTTGAATCAACTCCTTGTGCTGTACTTTTCCTTTAGGCCTGTCCTAATACAGTAAACTACAGACACACATTGTCCCCTTTTAGAAAACTGAAAGGACAGCACAGATGGCAAAGTAGCTTTATCTGGTTGGGCATCACAGAGATGCTCAGAAGTACAAATGAAAGCTATTTTAAGGACCCACCTGACAAATTTGGAGCTTGTGAGGTAAAACGGTGAATTTTAGTTGTTTCCACCTAGAACTGAGTGTATCTTCATCCATCAGATGTAGGTGAACTGAGTCCACGTGGGTGGTTTTTATATTAAAAGCATTGTCTTGTAAAATGCCCAGTTTATTGTATTGGACCAAGATGCCTGAAGTCAATTCCAACGGGGGATTTGTCTTGTTTTTTGCACCTTTTTTTCTTATTGCTGGAATTATCTGCCAGTTTTAACTGCATTAAACAAAGCAATTGCTTGGTTATTTATAGAGCGATGGTACTGAAGGATGTTTGGCTAGAACCAGTGTTGCTTTCATCGTCAATTCATTATTTCCATATCGCAAATCTTCACAAAAGCCTCCCGTTAAAAAGTCTTTGAATGTTTGCCTCGATTTTATGTCTCCTAGCAAAGTGAAACAAAGTGTACTCACAATGAAAGAATTTAATTAGTCCCGTATTATGCGGTTCTCCCTGTTTTCCCTCCTGTTCCGTATTTGGATTATCCCTGACACGCAGGGTCTGATTATTTTCCGAGCAGTGTGCCTTCCTCTTTACTGCTCTTTATAATGTGTTGTTAAATTAAAAACACTGATTCTAGTCCCCCTGAAGCATCGGGGCAGGAAATGAGAGCAGTAGTCTTGTGTTCGGGAACATTTCCTCTGTGTCTTTGCGCTGTGTGTGGTTGGTGGTCAGAAGCAACGTTGGTTCTGCTCCAGATCAGAGCGAAGCGTTTGGATCTGGTGAAGCTCTGCCACATGAAGCACTGCCGTATGCTTTACAGTACAGTTTGTTGTGACAACAGATGGTCTTAATGTTTGATGTTATGTTGTTAGGGTTATTGAATGTTGAATCATGCTGTATCATCAGTACATCACTACATTACCATTCAAAAATAATATACTAGTTTGTACTATTCACCTCTGCATTGTTATATATAAGCTATAATACACTGCATCACATTGCAGAACGCAATACTATACTGTACTGTACTTTATCAAACAACACTATACTCTACAACCTATACGGTACTGTACAATATGGAACTGTACTGTACAGTACGGTAATGTTATACTTCACTGTGCAATGCTACACTGTTTATAACACTGGTGTTACACTATACTGTGGAGATGTTCTAGTTTTACATTTTTAAAGAGGACTACTGTATTTAGCTTTTTTCACATTTTCAACATTCTTTAGTGTGTGATTGCTGTTTGATCATAAAAATTTCAAAGCACAAAGTCACTCCAAACTCGACCCTCTGTTGAACGGATGTACAGCCGTTGCCGGAAGCCAGTGATTATAGATTATAGATAAGTTTTAAATATGGATATTTTTCTTACAAAAACCCATCACTTTGCTTCAGAAGGCTGTTATTAATCCACTGAAGTCGTATGGATTACTTTTATGATGGTGCTTTTTCGAGCTTCAAAATTTTGGTAACCATCCACTCCCATTATAAAAACTTGGAAGAGCCAGGATATTTTTTAATATAACTCCGATTGTGTTTGACTGAAAGAAGAAAGTTTTGGGGGGAACTTCCCCTTTAAAGGGCATAATATGGCCTCTTTTATGTAGTTTTTATTTCTATTTTCATTTCAGTTCATCAGTTCTAGTTTGTTTTTCATTTTGGTTCAGTTTTTGTTAGCTTTGTTTTTACTATTTTATTTAGTTATGTTTAGTTGTATATGCATTATCTTATAATATCTTTAAACACATTTTAAATATATCTGTAAAATATTTTATAAAATGTTACATTTATCCGGACAATTTAGTAGTTATATAGGGGTGTTTTCATGTTTTAATAAAGGTTGGTTGGTTTAACATTATATAATCCACTGCGCATCAAAACCAAAAATTAAATAAATTCATTTAATTAATACAATTAAATACTAATTTAACGGTAAAATTATTGTCAGTGCTATTAAGTGATAATTATTTTCTAAGTTCATTTTAGATTAAATAGTATTTTTAGAGAGTAAAGTTTTTTTTTTTTTTTTTTTTCAAATGCATTTTTTTTTGCAATTTTTCATTATTTATGCAGTTGTAGTTGTGCCAATTCAGATGCAACATCTTCTACCTCTGCAGTGCAAAGATGAATTTGGTTATTAGTGATTTAATTTGTTTGGTAACAGCTCTATATAGTGAATTATTATTCTGATTTTATTTACTGATTAAATATAAAACACTTCTCAGGCAATAGATGTGGATTTTTAGGTGAATTTAAGGAGTTCTGGTCTGGTCTTGGTGTTTACTCTGTCTACTGTAATGTACTATAGGCATAATACTGTATTTTTACTATACTACAGTGTGTACTACCATTCTTTCAGTACCACAGTGTATCAAAGTACGATGGTTTTCCCATCTGATACTATCACTTTACTATAGTATTGTACTGCCGCAGTACTTTTCATGTGCATGTTTGTGTGTCTGTTGCCAGTGTCGCCCACAAAACAGATCTCACACACACACACACACACACACACACACACACACTCACTCTAGATTACGTGCCTGACTCACAGTGGCTGATCTGAAAGTCTTTCTGTGGTACTGCTCTAGTATGTGACAGTGTCAGCTGAGATGAAGATAAATGAGTTCAGGTTTCAGGAAGATGTGTTCTTTTATCTCTGGAGTGACTGCTTTTGACAGCTTAGGGTCACAGCAGCTCCTGGAGAGATTATTTTTGGGAAACCTCACAGCGGGATGCCATTGTTTTTGTCGCGTGTGTGCCGACTCTACATGCGTGCCTTGCTTTATATCAGCATTTATTTCACACCTCGTTATATTCTTTTGATTGCATGTGTCTCTGTTAATTTTCCCAGCACATAACCAGTCGGCAGTCCGCACTTGGCTGTCCTTGTTCAAATATTCCCCTATGATAGCGTGTTATTTTGAAGAGTGGAGTTCAGCCAGGCGGCTGAGTGTTGAGTGTGTTTGGGTGACCTCCACTCCTGTTATTCTGGGTCAAGCTGAGTTGTACAGCTCACTGCATAGATGGACACGCACACAACAAACCCTGCAGCATGAGTTTGGATAAAAATATGTTTATTCATTGTCATGAAGTTAGAAATAGGAATGGGTTGGAAAAAGTTAAATGTTGTTTTTACTATATTTTTTCCTAGCTCTTCGCCTTCCCCAGCACCACCTGCCTAGATCTCTAGTTGGTTTCCCCAACATTTCCTTGCAGCAGCTCATATCCTATTCACTGTATGTACACGATTTGGTAGCCTCCACTCATGCATAGGGTTGGGAATCGAAAATCGATTACAATTTTGGAATCAGATACTTAAAGGGTTAGTTCTGCCAGAAAGACTCGGGAGGCAAGATAATGTAACAGTGATATGTATTAACAATCAGCAAAATGTGATAAGAGAAAGTTCTTACATCCTGAGGGATGCGGACTCTGCATGGAGGTAAAGGTTGGCGTTAGCATCTGTGAACTCAGACATGTGTAAGTACCGATCTTATATACGCCAAGTGTTAGATATAAACTAAAAGTGATGTAACATTTGAGTCTTCCCGGCAGAACTTGCACTAGGGCATTCATTTCACCCAAAAATGAAAATTCTGTCATTAACCACTCACCCTTATGTCATTCTACACCTGTAAGACTTTTGTTCATCTTCAGAACAAATTAAGATATTTTTGATGATATAATTGATAAAATCCGATGGCTCAGTGAGTCCTCTATTACCAGGAAGAATAATTAACACTTTCAGTCCACAGAAAGCTACTACAACAATTCATCTGAGTAAAGCGGTTCAACCTTAATAGTATAAAGCGACGAGAATATATTTTGTGCGCCAAAATAATGACTTTTCAACAATATGTAGTGATGGCCGATTTCAAAACATTGCTTCAAAGCTTTACGAATCTTTCGTTTCGAATCAGTGGTTCGGAACACCAAAGTCATGTGATTTCAGTAAACACGGCTTCTTTACGCCATAAGTGTTTCGCAATTTCAATAGTTCACTTTACTTTGGGAGTTCGATACGTGAACCGAATCACTGATTCAAAACAAAAGATTTGTAACGCTTTGAAGCAGTGAACTGTTTTAAATATATTTTTAGTAGCTTTCTGGACATCTGAAAGTGTTAATTACCTTGCAGCCAATAGAGGCCTTCGGATAAGCCATCGGATTTCATCAAAAATAATTTGTGTTCCGAAAATGAACGAATGTAGAACGACATGAATTTTCATTTTTGGGTAAACTAACCCTGTAAGGTCAGAAATCGGATACTTGTTGTAGAATTAAAATTTTGATTCTGCTTTTCAATTCTTGTGAGTGCATTTTAATGTGGTTTTAAACTGTTCAAGCGCAAGAGGACATGTAAGAGAACTCAATTTGGTGCTTGTGGAATGGAATTGATTGCTCTTTCTCGTCTTCTTCGGCTTGAACGGCCAAATAAGCAAAATTATGTCGAAATAACCTCATAAACACAGTCAGAATGTCTTCAATGAACGTAAAAAAGAAAATCACTCACTGATTTTGACTGATGTTGCTTTCCAACATTATATCTGTGAATATTGATGCTAAGTATGGTATGCATTGCTTTGATGAATTATGTGCTTAATTCTCCATTACTGCTCTTTTGAAGATATACATTTCATAAAGCGCTCGTCTCCCTGTGGAGTCGTCATCCTCTGGTTTTCAAAAACCCAACATTCACACGGCCAAACAACACAACTATGAGATCCCTCCTGTTCTTGACTAATGAGACATCACTTTGCTTCAGGATTTCTTAAGCTTGTAAGGAATAATAGTTTGTGTTGGCTTAGACATACTAACTGTATGGATAAGCGGTATGAAAATGAAATCAAATGTGATCTGTCCCAGTCAATTACAGTCCATTAGTTCAAGTAAATTACTGTAGCTGAATCTTTTGTTGTTACCCTGTGTATATATATTCTTATTTATTTTAATGCAAATCTTGTTTATTTTTAAAATATATTTATTTCATTATTCATTTTAATTAATTATTTGTTTTACTTTTTTTTTTTAACACTGTTTTTCTCAAAAATTTTCCACGGACCCCCTAGCACTCCCTTGTGGCCCATGGGGGTCCCCTGGCCCCAGTTAAAACCCATGATCTAGTTCTGCGTCCACTGGAAAGAAAATGAGAAATGATACTGTTTTCACTCTCTGTTTATTGCTGGTACTGATTTGAAATTATTTGAATTCAACTCTTAGTAGTAAACATTAATGATAGCAGATGGAAATGTTTGATCAGTAGTTAAGCTCATTACTGATCGCGGCTTACATTAACATAGTCGTGTTGTGTCTGTTCGCTGTAGCTACAACAACCACAGCAACATTTTTCTCTCAACACCTTTTAAAGCTGATTATTTTTGAGGGTTTCAGAGTCTTAAGTTCCCTCATGCCTAGCTAAATGATGGCATGTCTTATGAGGAGACATTAGTTGAGATCTCAGAACATCATCACGGTTGAAGAAGCACCACTAATCATAATGAATGCTTATTAGCATCTTAATAATAAAGTATGGGAGCATTAGTGTGTATAAAATTAAAATTCTGATTGTAATACAGGGACATTAAGATGTGGATTATATTAAAATAGTCATTTTGCAGCGTGGGGTGGAGAAGACAGTGCGCAGGAGGCAAATGGATGCTAATTATGAGTTAATTATGCACGCTTCATTAGAGCAACGAGCTGTGGTCACATGACATCTTTTCCAAATCTGTTCCTTTTTCATGGCTTTAACGCAGTGAGATTTTTTTTCCGGTATGTGAATAATGAATGAATCAATATTTGCTTATATTTTAGTCGTTCTTGTATTTGAATTTTTGGGATAGTTAGGGACTTCCTACCTTGATTAGCTTGAGGCTTTTATTGTAATTAAAATGCTGCAGATCTCCAGGGTTTGGTATTGTCTCAAGTGGTTTTCAGGGTCCAAAAATAGATTGGACTGAAAATGTCAATCTGCAACTACAAAGCCAAAGTAAATGTTACTCTCATGAAGTGTGTATGTGTGTGTGTGTGTTTCATTGTGGTCTCAATAGACTCAATCAACCAACTCAAGATATTACACACCTGCAAATGTTTTAAAGAGGACCCATTATGCTTTTTTACATTTTCAACTTTCTTAGTGAGTATTGTTGCTTTTTAAGCTGAAAAGTTGCAAAGACTCTCCAAAGGGAGTTATTCTCTATATCCGTGTGCACTGTTTCTGAACTCCCTGAAAACACCTCCACTGTAGTCTTGAGTTTTCTTCTAGAAACAAACTCGTCGCAATATTCCACACTTAATAATTCCCGCCCTAAGCATACACAAAATAAAGGGGGCGAAGCCTTGAGTTGTGTTAGAAGTATGGTGTAGGCATTAGGGATTTGCCTGAAGCCAAATACCTTATTCGGAAAGGCATGAATAATGCATTCTATGGATCCCCTAAAGGGACATGTTTAGGCTTGCTGTGTCAGTGTTACACAGTGTTTGGCCATACACCGATTATATTACTTCCGAAACGTGCTTGAACATACTGGTCTAGCCGACCAATCAGAGCATATTGTGCTTTTCAGAAGGAGGGGTTTCACAGGGGTGCGTTTCACATAAAATAACGTAACTCGCTTCTTATCTACCATAGTATGATTAAATAATTCAACTTGATAATCACGACTGTTTTTCGAAACCGTGTTGTCGCAGATTTGTCGTTCAACCACGTATGTTAATGATGCCATGCAGATGGTGGATGATAGCTTCTTTTAATGAATTAGTTTGAGGTTGAATTTATGCCAGATTTTTCATTTGAATGTTTGGCAAGCAAGGCGATGCCGAGAGCTGTGGGAACGGAGCGAGGCCGGTGATGCGAGTGCTAATGAGCCTCAAGTCTCCCGGAGGAGCTCGGAAGGATCAAGGATCAGTTGGAGTGACGAGAGTGAAAGACTAGACCAGGCCAGGACTTTGTTATTATGTTTACATGCGGCAGTCGTCCGTGAGGGGCTTGTTACATTTTGGACATGGCATCTGAGGGCTAATTATCTTTTTCTCAGTTATTTTGCTTTATTTCCAGATTCACTTATAGGCTCGTTCTTACTTGAGTTTGTACGCACATGCGCACTCTTCTAAAATGCCGCTTTAAATCTCTTAACAAACTAAAAGAGGTCATTTAAATTTGTGTTTTGCTCAAGATAAGGATTTATTAAGTCCACATGTCATGCAAGCTAGAAACTATGCTTCTAACCACAGGTCGAGAGCCGTCGTTCCAACCACACAACTTTGCAATGCTGTTTGCGATTGTTTGTTGCATCTATGGTTTCAGTAAACACAGACTCAA
Source organism: Opsariichthys bidens (assembly GCA_037194245.1). Classification (NCBI taxonomy): domain Eukaryota; kingdom Metazoa; phylum Chordata; class Actinopteri; order Cypriniformes; family Xenocyprididae; genus Opsariichthys; species Opsariichthys bidens. Next base: position 26,064,378 of record CM074280.1, on the reverse strand, counting down.
TCAACTATGCTGATGACGATGGAACTTGCAACCATACTTGACTAACGATGCTTTTGGAAAACAATCAGGAGCGATACTGACAGACTTAAAAGAGAGGGGCTGCAACAATGTGAAATATGTGAAAAATATGGTGTTTTCTGAAAAGTCAAGCATGAAAACCTATTCTAGTAGACCCCCAAAACAAAATTATGACTTTGTAAAAGGGCACAACAGGTCCCCTTTAATATACATCTGAAAATAAAAGCCATCAATCAGAATTGAATTACACAATTTTCATTGTAAACCTCAATAGAGCTGTTATCACTGTGTCAGGAATTATTGATATCATTCGTGTTTACTGCCCCACTGACAGATGTGGTAAAATAACAGTTTTCTAGCTGAATGATCACAGAGGTTGTCTTGGCAATGACTCAAAAATACGGCCTTCAAATGAGACCACCAATGGAAGGTTACTCTACGTTTTGCCTTTTGTTCTTCTACTTGCACTTCTCTTTGCATTTCATACACCTTGTAAGATTATGTATTCAAATTTTATAATTGCATACACACAGAGATGCAAAGCGCACACAGATTTGCATTATAAGTAACAGGATTACATACGTGTTGGCTTTAGGATGCACACAGTGTGTTGATCTGGGAATACTTCAAGACTCTCGAGACCCCAAATCTTCTCATTACTTTACTCCCTTTCATTTCACAAATGACTGAACTCTGTCAGTGTGATTATGAGCGAGCATCTCAACCAATCCATTAACCTGAATTCAAAATGTTGAGTTGAATTGGACTATGTCAGTATGTTAAAACTGACATTCTCTGCTAGCATCCATTGTCTTTTGGTCATAGTTTCTTTTGGTCAACTGTTTGCATATGGGTGTGGTGGGAAATAAGAATAGGTTTCTCGATGGTGGGAAAGTCTGGGAAAGTAAATTAAATATACCAAGATCCTTTATGATTAATGATGAGCATATAATTTGAGATCGGGATGAGTAAAATGATGACCCAATTTTCCTTTTTTAGGTGAACTCTCCCTTAATTGCCTCTCTTACTCACCCGCCAACATCTCTAAGATCATAAAATGTCATGATTTAGGCTACAGATGGTGGGATATTGATCTAGAAGTCATTAGGTGGACATTAGTTGAGTATTACATTGCAGTTGGTTGATACATATAGAGTATAGTTAATGCATATATAGCTAGTGTTTTCAAACAGACAGTGTCATTCTATCTCTTATTTTTCTCAAAGCAAAGTTCATAACGTTGCATCTGTAATAACATAACTCTCTATTGTACCTGGCTCTGAGCCAGGCCCTATAATGTGTATAATAACCAAAAGTTAATAAAGGGGCGGAGCTTGTCTTATCACTGGGTGGGCCTAAGTGAGAAAGCCTGGGTCAGGTGCACACTGGACATTGAAGGCTGCATTTATTTGATCAAAAATACAGTAAAACAATAATATTGTGAAATATTATTACAATTTCAAATAACTGTTTTTAATTTGAATATATTTTAATGTGCAGTTTATTCTTGTGGATTTTCAGCATCATTACTCCAGTCTTCAGTGTCACTTCAGAAATCATTACAAAATGCTACTTTGGTGCTCAAGAAACATTTCTTATTATTGGTTGTGTTTAATATTTTTCTGGAAACTTTTTTGAGGGTTCTTTGATAAACAGAAAGTTCAGTAGCAACCAACATGTATCAGTATGTATTCCATAGCTTTGGCACCCATTTTATACAGCAGTACTGTTTTCTTCCTCTGAATAATCATGTATGCCTGTATTGTCCACATGTGTGAGTTGCTTGGGATAAAAGTGTCCGCTAAATAAAGAAATGCAAATGAAAACCTCTTATATGCAGGATTTATGGTCTTTCAGTGTCTCTCTAAACTGCTTTATCTTTCTAAAATGCATTAAAAACAAAGATGGAGAAATCGAGGTGGATCTCTGCAGTGATTAATGCCTATGAGGAAGAAATAATGAGTAAAAAACACAGAAATATGAGATCTACTAATCCCTGCAAGTAACCTTCGCCTCATTTGACTTTTACTGCGTGCAGAGTGCCTGGAGGAAAGCCCACAACATGGAGAACACTGCGTCTCTCTCACACACACACACACACAATGCAGAGAGAGTTACACACACAAGCTGTCAATTCTAATATACAGTATTCGCACATGTAAGACATGCATAGTTCCTTCCATGCTCAACAACACACACACACAAGCTAATCATAACCAGCCCCGGCTGCTTCATACCGCTCAATTGCTGTGACGTCCAAGATGGGAGGGGTGTGTGTGTGTGTTTATGGGAGCTGAGAGAAAACTAGTGCTTATACACTGGTGACAGGCATGAGCCACTAGTTACTGCTGCCGTCTTAAAGCCACACCTGCTTGAGAGTTTAAAACGAGAGAGAGAGAGAGAGAGAGAGAGATCATGGACAAGTGTATTCAAATCCCTGCAGTCACCAGCTGAGCACCATTCGCTGCAAGTGGGCTGCTGTCATACGTTAGCTGCTCTTCTATATTCCTGCCCTTTCCATGATACTTTGATTTTCCTGCTGTGGATTTTCTGTGCTACTTCAGGAACACCTGGGATAAAATTGAATCGAGAGCTAAACTGATTTATATCTGCTTTTGAAAGGCATCTCGGAGTGGTCAGCATACAGATGGATTCCTTCGGTGTCTTTTTTTGGTGTGTTTTTTGAAGAATAAGACCAAAATAAGGCCGTTCGGACTGTATTGGGAATAAGGATTTTTCTGAAGCACGCTGGATGCTACAGTGCGTGGCAAGATACATTGGAATGGTTCTGGGTCCAGAGGAAGATGCCTGCTATCCTGGTGGTCACTAACATGAAGTCTGGACTGCCGAAGCCGATCCACAGCGCCCTCCCCATCCCTCAGGTGCCCACCCGGGCTGTGGCCCCCCGGCCCTTCTTTACCAGCCCCCAGCAGAGCAGCCCTCACCTCGAACTCGGGAGCGGCTGGGCGCCGGGCAAAAACTACCATCCTGCTGACAGTGAAGAGGACACACAGGTTAGAATGATGTGTTTAGGGGTCTGTTTTACTTTCTTGCAGTAAAGCGATTTTATATACATTACATACATATATATATATATATATATATATATATATATATATATATAACTAAATATTATCACTACAATTTTCTAGGGATCTTCAAAGAATACCATGATATATATACATGTCCGTACGCATAAGGTATTATCATGATTCATTTCCTTAGAAATCATGGTAAAAAAAAAAAAGTACTGTGAAAATGTCATGGTACTGTGATATAGTATCCGATAGTAATACAGTACCGTGGTATAATACTGAAATTCATGCACAGTGATATTTACATGTTACTATTTGTGGTCGCTTTGGTATTTGTGGTAGGTTGGTATGATGCCATGTCTAAAAAAAACTGGTAAAACATGTTTTTTGTTAACGTTTTTTTAGATTTAAGTTCAGTCAATTACTGTACTATTGCATAAAAGTTAGTGCACATCAATATTACATTTGTGCCTAATACGATTTATCATATTATATGTGTATTATTTTGTCTAAATCTTGAGATTTCCTGAAGATTACATTTCACAGCTATTCAAATGATTAGTTTTTAAAGATTAACTGCTGACAAAGCTAATCAAATGTAAAAAAATGAATAATGTAAATGCACTATAAAATATTGCCCAATATCTCCAATATTGATAATACTGATCAATTTAAAACATCTAATATCGGCTTATACCACTAGACCTTATTATGCATCCTTAGTGTCAAGGAAGTCTTTGCCTTTTATTGGCTATATGCAGATTCTTAAGATAAATCAGCAGTAAATCTGTGTATATTTCTCTTACAAAATAGTACTGTGGTTATACCATGGTTCAGTGATGGTAATATCATACTTTGACACTGAACATTTACTATATTCTGTTTCCATTTTACTGTTATTTCCAAAAACGATGGTATTTCCATGGTATATTTTATGGTAATACCATGGCACTTTAAAAAGTTTTTGTTTTAGAAGCCTGCTGGTGTTGTGTGTGTGTGTGTGTGTGTGTGTGTGTGTGTGTGTGTGTGTGTGTGTATTTGTTCTCCAGTCATATCGAAGCAAGCCAGGGTGGCTCAGTTTATTTTTGAGTTAGTAAGTCTGCTAGGCAACCCAGGAGACATCTCTCTTTCTCTCTCTCTCTGCAAACACGTTCAAATGCCATTTAAGGCTTTGTCAAGGGAAAGGAGAGTGTGTTCTTATGTGTGTGTGTCATCTCTGATAGGAGGGTACAGATTGAACATAAACTGATCCAAAAGAACCCAGGAACCATAGCTTAGCCTTTGGATATGTGAAAGTAACGAATAAAAATGGACCGCGATGATTTCATATGTGTGTGTTTCAGACGCATAAACTGACTGTGGTTAATGTTATTTATCTCTGCACGCCATTGCACAATAATTGTGTTGACGATGCACATTTAAATCTGCAGCTCTGGCTCACTGACACAGGCTTCAGCAGAATCAAGTGTTATACTGAGAAACAGTGTGTGGCGATCAGCTGCGCTGGCAGTCTGTGTTTAGAGATAGTAGATGATGCATGTGTGAGTATATATAGTATGTGTGTGCGAGATAGTAGCTGAATGTGTACTACCTGCTTTCTAGAGATTTCGTGTTGCTTTGGCATTTCAGGCTCTTTTGAACTTTCTATTGATCAAAGAATCCTGAAAAAAATGATGATGATCAGAAAGGCACCGAATTAGCATATTAGAACAATTCAGCTTTTTATCTCTTTTTGCATATATTTTGCATCATGGGTTAAAGTCAGCATGAAACAGAAGTTTTGATAGTCTTTTCTTCCTTAGTGTGACATATATTTACGTGAAACGGCCTCTTGTAGGGTGGGGTTTGATTTTGTCCATTAGGAAATGATTGGATGGTTGTGGTCTGCTATTGGTCGATGTCATGTGAGTGACAGGTCGTGCTGCACCAGTAAGAACATCAATAGAGTAGAGAAGAGATGTTGCTGCAAGAGAGAGGGGAAGTTACCTTAATTAAATATTATGAGGGAACATGAATTTAGAAAAAGTAACTTCATGGTGACTTTAAGCTCATGTCTATTGTAAAATGTTAGTCAAAGAATGAAACTAATCCACTCAATTAACCCATGAGGTTTTTGTGTCCATAATGTATATTAAAGGGATTATGCTGAGCGAAAGAACGAATGAATGAAAGAAAGTCAGGGCAGAAGGCTTTTTCAATCCATGAGGAGATGATCTATGATTGATGAAGTCTACAGTGCTCTCTAGTGCTCTGAATATGTACTGCATGCTCCATCTCTCTTTCTTTCTCTCTCTGCGTCTCGTTCTCATGTAAGTAATTACTCGAAATGATATACATGATTTAATTTCGTCTTTATGAGCTTGATTTCACAGTACAAGATCTTTAAAGCAAGTACAGCCAAAAAAAGAGGTCATGTCTGGTTTGTGGACATTTGGATTCAGGGAATCATTGTATCCGTCAAATAAATACTGGAAGTGAGAATGTGTATATAAACACACAAAACACCGCATATTTTCACCATTTGTGGCCATCTGGTAAAGAGATTAGATCCTTTCATTAAAATGTAAGAACTCTCGTACATAATCACCTCTGTATTACATCTGAAGCATGTCATTAAACTTCACTGAATCTTGTCGCTGTCAACCATTTAATTAAACTGATATAAATTATAGTTCCTACACAACTCTTTTTTTTTCAAATTAGTAGATCAATCATGATTAAAAGCTCATTTTCTTGAAATATATGCATTATTATTAATAATATGTGATATATTATTACAATTTAAAATAAGTGTTTTCTATTTGAAATTTTAAATGTAATTTAGTCCTGTGAGGCAAAGCTGATTTTTCAGCATCATTACTCTTCAGTGTCACGTGATCCACATGAAATGATTCGAACATGCAGATTTGCTGCGCAAGAAGTTTGCACACATTTCTTATTATTATCAATGCTGAAAACAGCTGTTTTTGTGATGCATATTTTTCAGGATTCTTTTGAACATTTGAATAGAAAGTTTAAAAGAACAGTATTTATTTAAAATACAAATCGTTGGTAACACTATAAACGCCTTTCCTGTCACTTTTGATTGATTTAATGTATCCTTAATGAGTAAAAATAGATTATTTAATATATTTATTTTTTATGCCGTTTATTTATTTAGTTATTTTCATATCTCCTGTTACATTTATGATATGTTTCATTTCATGTAGTGTTTTATCTTTGAGTTGTTTGGACATATAGACATATTTCAGTTAAAAATCAACTTTGTACAGTTGGCATATTGTACACCTTCTTCCTCTTCTTTTTTTTTCTTTTTTCCCCCCAGTATCACACTTGCACACACTTGCCCTGTGACTGAAACCTGTGCCTTTGTGCTCCTGCTCATTGACATTAATGCTCTTTGCCCTGGAGGCTTTGGCTTTGCCTCTTTCTCCACATTGATTTGCAGGTGATAGTGGATTTAATTTGCTAAAATAGTGGACTGGCCGTCTGCACTAGAGAACTGAATAAGATAAAGGATATTAACATAACAATACAGCCATACATTTGCACAGGCTTCCCGTCCTCATGCTTTCATCTGATGCTCACTTGAATTTATGCAGTTTACACAGAATGCATTGCTCTTATGCTTGGTTACCAACCATACCGGTACCAACTGATAGCCGTCTGCTTTAAAGTGCTCCCATGAGTGTTTGTGTAAGATCTCTCTGAAGAGCGTCAAAGGTTTCTTTTTACTAGGGTTGCCCCCAATAGTCCACTAATTGTTAGTCGATTAGAAGAGGCTTGGTCGAGCAAGATTTAATTAGTTGGTTAGTCGCAAAAAAAAGAAAAATCTCCACAGGAAGTGGCGAAGTCCGTGAGAGACAGATTGTTAATGGCAGAAAATCTAAACATTTGCATATCATTTGTCATTCATCGAAAATGGATTATCGCTTGAAACATGTAAGTAGTAGCAACTTTACAAGTACGCTCGCTTTAATGTTAACCTAGTCCTAGATCAGTGTGCGATATTATTAGGTGCATACCCAAGTGTCTGTGTGGAGAGCGCCGATGTGATCAATTTTGCAAAAGGCTGTGACGTTGTAAAATAATGAAAACAATCAGGATTTGCTTTCTGTCGTCTCGGTCTCAGTGAACTTGAGCACAAAGTGAACCGAAACACAGCGCACACTTGCTTCAGAAATGTATCTATAGAAAGCTTTAAATGTCTACTTTTAAACAAACCAATTCAAATGGAAAATAACTATTCTCAGGTTATGTGATCTGTATGAAACATACACTTCTGTGGAGATGATGAGTCAGCATCGTTGTGCAGCCGATAACATAGAAAACAATAAATTGTTGAAATTTTTAGACAGCATCTGTTTTTTCTGTTTTTTTCATAACACACTCATAATCATTACTTTTGCCGATGCGCCATGGAAAGCTCTATGCTTGCGCTTGAGCGCTGATTAGGCTATTTTATATATATATATGTATATATATATAAGGCAAAAAAGCTGATTATTGTGATTTATGGCTTATTAATATAAACGCACAATTAGTCGTCTAATGGCTAAAATGAAAGACTACTAGTTGAATAGAAAAATGTTTAGTTGGGGGTAGCCCTACTATTTACAAGGTTGTTTTTTTTTTTGCAGTGTTTAGGTTTGTAGCCAATCACAGACATATTTGTTGAGTGTATGAACTCAGTGGCCAATCAGAGGTGTTTAAGTTAGTCAGCAACAACTCAACCTCTCAAAACGAGAAGTGAGAAACAAGATGTTGGTAATCAGACAGTTAATGATAGCCATTAACCTTCGACAGTTGGAAAAAAATACAATGGAAGTCAATGGTTACTGTCAAAAAATAGGACAAGTTAACATTACAAACTGTTAAATTGCATTTATTTTGGATTTATTATCAGTATGGCTGGGCTCTCAGTTCACATGGGTAGGGTATTTTTTTTACTGGATGACCGTGTTCGTCCGCCACCACCGAAGACCATTTTTGAACCAGGAAAAACCCTGTTTTCATAGCATGCTCTCCATTTTTTGAGTGTCTAGTTAGTTTTCCCGTAACATGTACACAGCCAGTATCCTAATGCTGTCAGAATATGCAGAGAGTCAGCTAAATCTGCACTGAGCGCTCAAGACTACTTCACATTCTGTCACCATCTGTTTCTACTACCATAACACACCACTGTTCCCTAATGACACGAACGATACTAAACAGATCTCTGTGTGAGAGTACTTTTAAACACTCTGGAAGCTTGTTTTGGTGATGTGTGCACAGCAGGTGTCCTAAATGCATGACAAACTGCCTGTGTTAGTGTCTGTGAGATTGTGATTCCTTTGAGGCCTCCTATCAGAAATGCAAAAGAAAAACTGCAGCCCGTCCTGCTCGATAAAACTCAACAAACATCTGATCTCAGTGGATCAAATAAAGTTTCTATTTTTTGTTTCTTCTCCTTAAAGTGTCTTGCAAGATTTTGCATATGAAATAGATGATGTTGGGCATAACGGACAGGGAGAGACCGAAATAGATTAAAGGAGAGGATGTTTTAGATGTGCAGATGTTTGTGCATCTCAGTTTGAGGAGAACATTTGAAACCCTTTATTTAGATATTGGATTCCTCTGAGGACATTTCAGCACAAACATTGAAGATGTTCATAGTTTTAAAGCAGAAATGCATGCAACCCAAAGGATTGTTTTACTGACATTAAGGCAATTTCTAAAAATTTATATCCAGTACCAAGTAATACCTGACCTAAATAAATAAAGCTTCAAGCTGTATTTTTTTTTATTTCTTAAAGGGATAGTTTACCCGAAATGTCATCATTTATTCACCCTCATGTTGTTTCAAAACTTTATTTCTACTGTAAAACACAAAGGGAGAAATTTTGAACACTTTTTTGCCCCTACATTCGGTCAAATGTTTTTTGATCTCCAATGTTTCCAGTGTTGTGTGTTCTTTAGAAGAAAGAAAACATGAGGGTGAATGAATGATGAAATTCTCATTTTTGGGTCAACTGTCCCTTAAAGGGGTACTTTACAGCTGTCCGAGGCCACTCCCACCAGTGTGCTATGGATATGCCATTTGACCAGTCAAATACCGCCTTGCTTTAGTAGGAAATACTTCTTAGCAAACTATTTATCATAATGGTGTCGACTTGTATTGTTCCCGGGTGCAAGAATTCAAAGAGTACACGTGCAATGGGAATGAGTAGCTTTTGTTTTCCAGTGAAGGATCCAGAATGTTGGAGGCAGTGGCTAAAGACTGCAAAGAATCATAAGTAAGGAGAGAAAGCCGAAAAATCTGAAAAGTGTTTGTAGTCAAAATATTAAACTGGATGACTACTAACATAGTGTTTTAGGCCCAACGGAGGGGAAAACTGAAAGAAACTGACGTTCTGTCAGTTCCATCCAACCCCTCGAAACAAAACTTTGTCGCATACAGGTAAGAAAGCTGTTACCATAGTGTTTTTACCATAATGCTGTTTAAAGAGTAGACAAAGTACGATACGATTTTCAGTGACAACCATACCCTTACAATAACCATTGTGTTAATAACCGACTGTCAATCCGACTGTCCGTGGACGGGGACACAAAAATGCGGAAGTATAATCTGGAGTTTTTTTCCGAAAACCCTGGAACTATCAAAAGTCTGTTGCTGACGAATAATCGTGAATTTCTCGGTCCAGGTAACACAGAGAATGAGTTAACATTGTTCATTTTCATATATTCCAAACATTGTAACAACAAATTCATAGTGGGTTGAAAATCGACTCAGTTTTGATTTCATCTTGAGTTTAAGACTTTAAATAAAATTTAAAAGAATAGCTAACTGAGATTCATTAGATCTTATAAATTATAAGATTCTAGACAGAGTGTCTGTCTTTTTGTGATTTGCATGTGTTTAGTTGTACTTCCTCCATCTGTCCTTGGACATGTCAATCAAGACATCTGTCGTCCTGAGTGTCTGTCCCTTTTGTCTTCTCTTTATGGTTCTACATCATAGAAACGCCACCATGCCGGGAAACGTGCCGCTATGTGTCCGGATGCTGCTTGGTAATTTGACCGCAGATCTGGCGTGACGTGGTAGACGTGAACATTATAAAGGTCAACATGCATTTGTGTACAGGTCGAGGTGAAAGGTCACAGCTGATGAAACTTTGAGCGCTTGACCTTTGTCGGTTCATTATGTGTATTGAAAGCGTGAGATGTGATGTTAATTGTCATTGGCTGTTTTGATTTTGACTGAAATGATTTAGATCCTCACTTTGAGCAGGTGGATTCTGGGTAGGATTAGTTTTCTTGCATTTAGGGCGTGTTCACACTTGTAGTTCATTTCTTTTGTTCAAGAAAGAAAAATAAAAGATGAAAACAATACATTTAGTCCTCCTTCGCTTGGGATTCACACTGTCGTTTTTAAGACCGAACCTAAAGATACAAAGCAAACAACCAAAAAAAACGGCTTTCATGACAAATTTTGCGAATAAACTTACCGAACATCCAAAACAACGCCGTGCACTTGATAAATAGATATAAATGCACATGTTGTATGTGTGGACATGTAATAGTGTTTTTACCAGCTGAGAACTCATGAAGAGTTAAAACAGTACCAGGAATTCCTCCGTTGCACACAAATTTTTTATTTATTTATTTATTTATTCATTTATTTATTTCAAAAAGGGACAGTGTACATTAATCAACATTTATGAATGTAAATGTACCCAAATTAGCCCAAAGACTAGTTTTCATTGGTAGTCCCTTTTCCAGATGTTATTAAGCATAAAGACTAGAGGCAAGAAAAGAAACAAAATAGAAAAACAATAACATCATAATAGAAATGAAAATTATAAATAATGCTCTAAAATACAATTTTGAAGACAAAATGAAGATCTTCTGCAAGGAGACAGAGGCTCAGATGCCTGTACCGAACTGTAATTTGCAGTGTATGTCCTATGACAAGAAAAGGCAGGAATGCTTGAGCATTTCATCCTTTTTGGGGTCGCATCTTGTGACATCATGTCCTGTTTTTGATTAATTTAGATGTTGCGATCATATTTCAGTCAAACCTCGTTGTTTGGTGTGCACCAGGGATTGAACGGCAGGGAAATCGTTTTATGTTTATCGAACCAAACATGCCAAATATAAAAGTAAGACTGTCCCAAGCCGGTTTGATTATAGCTCAGATTGAATGAGTCAATGGAAATAGCCAATTGAATTTGACCCATTTGATTCAAATGTCTGGGGTTAATGGTTTAAGGAAGTGTGCTACAATAATAATGTTAATGATAAAGCAATAGCTTTTCTAGATAAACAAATGAAGCAAAATTCTTAATAGTAGCCAATTGTACTGAAGCACTATTTAAAAACTTATAAAAAGACTTAACAGGTTATATATATTTTTAAGCACATGTCCAAATATCTTATAACACAATTATAGTTGTATGCTTGGAATAATTATTTGGAATTATTGCAATGACTGCTGGCTGTGTTGTGCTTCATTGTTCATGAAATGTAGCAAAAGAGGCTCATCAACATGCAGTAGAAACACGGCAGGAGGAACTTCTTCTAGCAGCATGTTAACATCAGTTCTCATCATGAGTTCTTGATAAAACGCTCTTTCATTAGCCAGTTGGTTACTATGGCAACCACCCACAGATGTGACTGTGATGTTGTGCGTGGAAGTCCAACATCACAGTTACATTTCTATCATGACTGCATCATTTTTTCTCTTAAATCTTGGCAAATGTGTACATTTTATGTCTGTAATGACATGAAAAAGTTGGAGATTTGTGTTTGTAGACAGACAAATAGATAGAGTAAAATATTGTGAATATTTACAAAAATTTTGCTGACAAATATATTTAATACATATAAAAAATTAATTCATATAATATATAGTCATTGTAAAATATTATTATAAATATATGTTAAAATAACAAATACTGCAATGTTATATTATATTCATATTATATATTATATTATATTACATATTTTGTATATGTAATGTAATAGTAGTTATGTATATTATTATATGAATAAATTAATTTAAGTTTACTGCAAGTATAATAATCTTAATCTTAATAATAATTCAAACTTTTTAAGGAGCTTTATGAATCTTGTTGCCATTTGAATTTTTGTTTACAGTTTTTATCCCCTGAATTTGTTCTTTGTGTTGGTATTTCAATCGAAATCGAAAAGGAGAAGCGAAAGAAAATGCTAAAATGCTTGCTAACAGGATCATGACGTCAGCAGTTGGACATTCCTTACAAGTGTCTGTTCATGACTTGAGTTCACACAGAGCCTGCGACAACTCCAGCCCCTCCACCACAGGCTCTATTCTCTTTCGGGATAGCCAGGGTGCCTCCGAGTCCCTCGTGATTTTGTGTCAGCGCCCCAGAAAGCCCATATGTCCCACCCACCCCCTAACAGCCTGGCAGTGGGGACCCATCCACCCCCTTAACCTCCCGAAAAGCAACTGATGGGGGTCTCCGAAAACAAAGAGCCCTCTCCACAGGGTGAGCCCCCTCATTGTCCACACATACTTGGATTTATTTTACCATCCACTGGCAGAATGAATAGCGAGTGTAGCCTGTGATTCAAAGCTGTTGTTTTTTTAATGAGCTTGTTCGCCATTGCCCGACACATGTAGCGTCCGCCACATATCACTCGGCCCTACAGAAGCACAATAAATCTGTTGAAATGTTCAATGTGTTTTTCTCAGACTTTGATTGAGTTGTAAAGAGGCAATTAGCTTTAGATGAGCCCGATTTAGTGAGAAAACGTTTACACATTTCATTTGAGATGCGTCTGAACTCTTGTTGGATTGACGTACAGTTATGCTTATCCATTAACAAAAGCACCCTAAAATCCAGCGTTGAAGAAAAATTAATATGCTGTGCTAAAAATGTTGTCATTTTCATTATAATAAAATAAATGATAAAAAGATGAAAAACTGACCCTTTTTAAATTAAAATATAAGCAGAAACTAATATTAAATTCTATAATGGTGTAAATAATACTATAATAGAACAGAATGGTTATAGTTTTATTAGTTGTATTTAGTTTAAATGAATGGCTCTTTTTGTCAAAATAAATTCTGTCATACATAGATTGAAATAATTATATACATAAGATACAATTATTTAAGATTAAATTAGGATACAAATAAAATTATAAATGTATATATATTATTTATTTTTATTATTTTTATTTTTTATTTATTTCATTTTATACAATGAAAATATTTTGTTATTAATTTTAGTGTAACTTTTTATTTATTTATTTATTTATTTTGGCTGGACTTCTATTTAATATTACGTGTATCTTTCTGCTTCGCAGTTTTCAGTTTCACTGTAGCTTTGCCAAAACTGCTAAAATCTCTTCAAGCTCTAGTAGACTCCCTCTGTCACAGTTTCAAAACATCTGTTTGAGTAAGAAGCCCGGTGTGTGTTGTATATATTTAAAACATTTTGCAGCCTCTTGGGTTCTTTATTGTGGGAATGAGGGCAGAAACTTGGGCGATCCCCAGAAACTGAAATTTGGCTTGTAATTTGAGGTTTGGCATCTGTTTTGGCGAGAGCTTGAAGATGGGGAACACCTCGTGTCTCCACACCGCAGCTCATGCCAGCAGTCTGTACCACACACTCCACCACCACAACTGTGGGGGAAAAAAAAAAGGAAAAGAGGTTCTGACCTCTGTGTTTTCAGACCCTCAGGGTCTGCAGGAAGTTGACAAGGGTGTGCTACACAAATGCTGCACAACAGCAGAACTGTGGATTGTCATTAGAGAGATCAGCCCTTTTTACACCAGGCTAATTAATCATCCAGTCAGTTTTAGCCCATTTTTGTATTCATATTATAATTAACTGTCTGTTATTTCACTGTTTTGCACAATAGATGTCTGTTGACAGTGTATTTAATTAAATGGCCTCACCTAATTAGCAATCACCTGTAGATAACAGACTTTAAAATGTTCATAACAATGCACATTTCACCTTAAACTGATCCAATCTGCATAATTCTAAAGTGTGTACTTGTAAGTAAGAGGCAACACTAGTAATATCAGTACTTGTAAGTAGCAACGTATCTTATTCGCATAATACAGAGAAAATATCAAAGAACAAAAGATGATATTTTGAACAATGTCTATGCAATTAATGTTGTTTTGGACATTTGGAGTTTCATTGTATGAACAAAAATCTTAAAAAATAAAATCTTAAAAAATATATTAAATGAAAAGAAAGAAAGTATCATAAAGAAAATATAACAGCTTATAAGGCTAAAGTGGCAAGTACTTAGAGATCTTCCTTTACACTTGATTAATCGCAGGAACCGGCTCTCTTGAACCTAAATGGAATTAAAAAGGACTGGAAGGCCAGGAAAACTTTCAAAATCTGATTTTCTTCTTTGAGAAACTGGAAGAAGTCCAGGAAGTCACACTAAATACTGAATTTTGCTTAAAGAATACCATTTGTTCAGAATTTTTTATTTTTTATTTTTTTACATTTTGTGTATATATTACTATGGAAGCCCGTTTCCGCCACTGGAAAAAAAAAAAAAAAAAAAAAAAAACTTTTATCTCACAATTCGAACTTTTTTTCCACAGAATTGTGAAATATAAACTCGCAATTGCCTGTCTGAATGCGAGATTAAAAAAAAGTCTGAATTCGGACTTTATAACTCACAATTTTGTGAAAAAAAGTTAGAATTGTAAGATAAAAAGTCACAATAATCTTTTTAATTATTTTTTCAGTGGAGGAAACGGGCTTCCATATATTTCTGTGTACATATTAGTTTGAATCGTAATAAACTGACTGAAAAATAAATATGGACGTCATTAAAACATTGCTAAAACAACAAAGCTGGTGATGACCTAAGACTTCTAAGACAGTAAAAAAAAATGTAATTGTAATCGTTAATGAACTGGAAAAAAATTGCTTCGCTATTCCGATTTTTAAAGTCACCTTGACATCATAATTGACAGTTATTATTTTTTATGGAATATTGTTTACTGGCACAAGGACAGGATAACCTATCACACACATCCACAACCATCCAATCAATTTCTGACGGACAAAATCAAGTCCCATGCTACAAAAAGCCTTTTAACTCGTTTTTACGTCACAATAAGGAAGAAAAGACTATTGCAATTTTAACTCCTGTTTAATTCCATTCAATTATTGATGACATATTGAAGAAGCTTCATAGCGCTAAAGATTGTGTGTTTAGGTGAAGCATTTGAGTTCACTTGTTGATGATTGTGAGTTGGTTAATAGTTTTATCGGATAAACAGTGGTCTGCCGGGACCTTTCAGTGTAGGGACGGATGCATGCTTGGAGGAAGAGGGTGTAATGGAGGGGTCGTGTGGGGGAGGTAAAGAGGGATTCCCCCATCCACTGCTGACGGAGGACTGCCTATCCAGCTGGTCTCTCCTCCCCACCCCCTTCAGCTGTTTAGTTTGGCTCATGTGAGCACTGGCTGGTGTGCGTTTCAGACCGGAGGCAGCTGCCCTCAGCATGGCACAGCATTAGCGGTGAGAGCTCTGTCTGCTTCACTTTCTCTTTCTCTCAATCTCTGGTTCCACCATCCGCTCCATCACTCTTCTCAAACTCTTCTTCATCCTCTTGAATTCAAACCTGGTTCATTTGAACTTCCTTTTTCTCCTTTAGCATGGATCTATCATTCTTCTTTCTCCATCAGACCTTTCCTCACCTCCTCTAAAGCTCTCTCTCTCTCTGTGGATGGTTGTGATGGCTCCTGCTCTCCTGCTCTGATGGATTGTAAATGGGATCTGTATCTGGACCGCCGGCAGGTGAAGTGAGGAAGATAAAGGGTAGAGGAAGATGAGTGTGATGCTGTGGCGCTGGAATCAAAACAATCACAGCATGAAACTGGTAAAATACTTCCTTTGGTTGTGGACTTGAGAAGCAGTTGGGTAGACTTTTTATTCTTCTGCTTTTTAGTTAGCTTCTTAAAGTTTTGATCTAAACTTTTTGTTAAGCTATTTTAATAAAATCTTGTATAATAATATATATACATATATATATATATATATATATATATATATATATATATATATATATATATATATATATATATTTATTTATTTATTTATATGGCTCTTTTTTATTTTACTTTCATATATATATATAATAATATATTCATATAATAATAATAATAATAATGATGGTAAAAATAAAACATGTAAAAATTTTAGTAAACTGTCACCTGCACTTGATACACTTCTTTTAACAATATTTTATTGTATTACTTTGTTTAGATATTTACTTTATAGTACATTTTCGCAATATTTTATTAACATGTTTATTGTTTAGATTGTTGTTTAGTTAATTGAATCTTTCAATGTGACCGTTTGCAAACCTTTGAAAAAAGGTGCATTTTTGCATATTTCCAGTGACTTAATATACAGTGACAAGTTGTAGGTCTGTTTTTGTAAAATATTTCTTAATATTTTGTCTCATCTGATTTAATCAGGTTTTTTGATGTTTAACCATGTCTTTAATGCATTTGGGATTCATGACTTGTCGTTTATATTACAGAAAGCTCTTGTTTGTTGTTGCATATGATGTTTTCCGTTACCAGAACTGCAAGGTTTGGCTTATTTTGGATTTAAGACCTTTTCAGAATCCTGTTAATGCAGAAGTCTCTTGTTTGTTGTCGGGTTATGTTGCAGGGCTTCCGTTTTTATTTGCTATGATACAGTGTTTATGTTAGACTATCTGACAGGTAATAATAAAGCAACAGTTCAGCAGTTTTATTTCTGAAAACACCCTTCATATTTTCTCTTTATTAATCCTTTTTCTGCCCTTGCACACCCAACGTAGTCTTTTCTCTAGCTTGTGTCCTGGTCTTATCCTCTGCACGTCAAAGCCACAAAGGCAGGCTGCCTTATTGCTTGTCTGGAGATGAGGTGATAAGGGGAGCTGTTTAATTATGTATTACATGTGGAGCCCAGCACAAGTGGCAGTGCACTGAATATGTTTAAGGTCGGATGTGTGTGAGAGAAGGAAGGGAGGCGATGGAGGCTGAAACGTGTCAGCGTAACCCGATAATATCGGCAGTGAATATTGCAGTGATACCACGAAATGAAAGAATCAAAGCACCTCGCATTCATTCATTCGCTTCATCGTTGGACGTTTAAATATTAAGGTCTGTGAGGCTTTTGAAACCCAAAGGAGAGTGAGATACACATCTCAGCTATTTTTAATTAGTGATGTCCAATCCAGTCCAGACTTCATTTCATGTACTCTGTGGTATGTTCCATTTCTGCAAATTAAAATGACCACATCCAAGGCTTTCACTTTAGTTATTTAACCGCTTCGTTGTTTATTGATTTTTAAGACCTCATGAACTCTTATGTGAATTGCAATATGGGAGATTTTTTGAAAAAGAGCACCTGATTTACTATCAACATTGACCTCAGAGGCCAGAGATTCCTGAATCATCACTTTTTTTTCTCACCTTTCCTTTAACTGCTCATTTTTTCAGTATTATTACTTCAACATTTATTATTTACGAATTTGCCACTTTATTGAGAATGAACAGAAAGTACACTAAACAAAAAAATGTACCACGGTATTACAAAGTTGTTTTTTTTACATGAGAATCCATGGTAGTTTTGGTACTTATTCCAATGGTATATGCCAGACATGTTATGCTAATACCATTGCATTCTGAAGTACTACTGCGTGGAAATACCATGGTTCAAGAATTTTAGTACCATATTTCAAAGTACCATAGTATTGCTATTTGATACCATTATTGAACCATGGTACTGTTACGGCTTTGCTGGTTGAAATGAGCGTATGACGAAGGGATACACAGCTGATGGGAATGAACTAATGATGATGGCGTGAACATAAACAATGAGCACATGTGAAAATGAAACTAAACAGTCCAGACAGAGAATACATGTAACAGGAGGTAACACCTCAGTATTTATTTTTTTTTGCAATTGTACTGTGATGTTATCATGATACAATTATGAAATCAGTTGGTAATATTATGGTTCTTTCATGTATACCATGGTACTAAAATTCATGTACCATGGTATTTATATTACTTAATTCATAATACATTCAAGAATATCATAGAAGTTCTATGGTACTTGTGCATTAAAAAACATGTTCCTTTTTTGTAAGTGACTTCTCTTCCATTGTACTTTTAATGGTGACATGCAGGGCTTGACATTAAAACCCGCCAAATCCGCGTGGATTTCAGCATGTAACGCAGTCACTCCTACTTTGGTGGGTTGAATTTAATATATGCATTTTTCAATTGTAGTCTTAAAAGGCATCTGAAATAATAAAGTGCAATGTAGTGTTGTCGAAAATATTGATACTGAAATATCTGGAAAACTATTCCAATATTCCTTTTCCGCAGAATTGATACGCGATACCAGCTGCGCTTTCTCGATTTGATGCACAGACCCGCCTCCCCTCACTCACTTGTTTCATTTGCTCCGGATGAATATTGCTGGTGTTAAAGGGCTTGAATTTTGGTGTGGGATTGCACGTATTCCGCATTATTTTACTCATTCCCGCAGATTTTGTGCACACGAAGCCACCTCTCAGTACTAAATTGAGTACTTTTGTGTTGCTTGTTGCACTTAAACAGTCAAATGCGCACAAAATAATATCAAAAACAAACTGTGAAAAAGAAAACGCATGTGTAACAGTATAAAACAGTATAATGGATCCGTGCGTTAGGTCTTAAAGTGACAGATAATGAGAAAATATAAAAAATATCTATATGGCATATTTTCTGAAGGTATCGAATTGTCGCCAGTGAAAATGCTGTGGCTAGTAACTTTGGAAAACCACTGTCGGCATGGTCACATGACATTCAGATAAAAAAATATGATATTTTAGTATACAATTTATCTTTTAAATATAACTTGTTTATTTTTAGCAAATGTTTTATTTAGATTTTTATCTAAAAATTGTTTGTTCTAATTTTACATTTTTATGATTTAATGAATTATTATTAGCTTATGATATATATTATTAGCGTTTCATCATCTCGTGAACCCCCTTTACAAGCCCCAGTTTGGGAAACCCTTTTGTAAGGAAACATGATGTAGTCTAGATTTTAACCTTCATTTCCCACATGAGAACCACAGACCATCTGAATCACATGCTGACTACTGACGGGTCTTTTTAGCTGCCTGTAAACTGCTCTACCTGGACTAATATTTAATTAATACACTGGTATTATGGAAGTTAAGAAGAGATTATACTCTGAGAGGTTATATTACATTGTGTTTAGAGTTGAAACAAAAGTGCACAAATGTTATTAGTCATATTTCAGCAGAGCAGGAGGGAACGTTCTGTCAGATCACTTATTCATATAGCACAGGCTGAGCAGACAGCTGTCCGGTGGATGAAGGTGAGGAGTAGTTAATGTTGTTTAGTGTCCTGCTGAGAAGACAGAGCCACATCAACCCGTCTGTTCGAGCCGACGCTCCTCCAGTACAGCCTGGATGTGTCTCGTGGCCCCGTCCCTGCAGATGGCAGATTGTGTGAATATGTTGAAACTAAAAGTGAACTGTTTATTTTGAGAACCACAGCTCGAGTGTCATCAAGTAGTGCGTTCTGGTTTTGAGCAGATGGCACTGAACTTTCAGAGCCCTTATTGGAGAAACGTGTCGAGTTCTTGATCTTGAAAGCAGCACTTGTGCGAACGCTGAAACATTTCCTGCTTTCTGTTTGGTCTGAATGTGGCTCTTAATCCTGACTGAACTCTCACAGTCCCAGAGGTCGCGTTTGGCGGCACTCGCATCAATCTAATTCTCGCGCTTTCATCTCTAAACCACAGACATCTCAGCAGTCAAGAGCTGCTCTTGGAGCTTGTCATGTTAGCACAAGGCCAAAGCCACTTGAAGTGCTTGTGGTGCTCAGAAAGACACTCAAGCAAAACATGTGTGGACTCTACTTGTGTGTCTAATTTTAACTTAATTTTTTATTATTATAAGAAATTCATCATTTTTTTAAATCATTTTATTTTTTTATTTTTTCACAAAATATGCTGCTATATTATATATATATATATATAAAATTTTACTTTTTATTTAAAAGGTTAGTTCAAAAACGAAAATTCTATCATCATTTACTCACCCTCAAGTTGTTCCAAACCTGTATGAGTTTCTTTCTTCTGTTGAACACAAAAGAAGATATTTTGAAGAATGTCAGAATTTTCCTTTTTGGGTGAACTTTCCCTTTAACAATACTGAAGTGATCTGCTATGAAGTGAAAAGTAATGCAACATAACCATACAGAATAGAAATACAATTGAATCATTCATATGTAAATACAAGCTATAACTTTAATAAATTGGAGTTATGCAGTGGGAATATCTCACATTCAATTTTGGATGAAGTTTAGGTTCATTTTAGCGAATAGGAATATTCTGGTGGTTTGTTTTAATGCACATTAATTTCCTGTGGGGCATTTTTTTCCTTCTTCTTCTTTTTTTTTTGTAGTGTAATGATTCTGAATCAGTGAATAAATAATAACTATATATTATTTAGTATATGAAATATAAATAAGAATCTATGAGGTGCATAGTTGATGAGAAAGTGAAAAGTGCTCTTCGAGAAATATTGTTAAATCTTTTCCGTAATCTTAGCACTAGAGGATGTAAAAATAGTTGTGAACAAGTATCCACAGTTAAATATACAACATTAGCCGATAAAAACATGATTATTCTGCTGATATAATATGACTTGCACCCTTATAATAACTGTATTTGTGGGAATCACACATCACTAGTATAAATTAAGGTTACCAGCTTAGCTACTATGATTGTGCTGTCTATTAAATGCCATTTTTAAAATGCTAATATGATACTTTAGGTTGCCTAGCAGAGGTTTAACACACTTTAAATTGGTGGAGTGTCTATTGAAGGGCTGCTTTTATTCCTGCCATCTCTCTGACTGAGAGGCATGTCTTTTTCCTCTCTCATCTTCACGCTTTTGTGTGGTAACGGTCTAAAATGGTCCATTCTCCTCCAGGAATTGAGGTTTCCTTTAACTGATGGGAGAGAGGATGGCTAATTTAACTATGCCGAAATCTGATCACAGGCTGAGGGAAAACACTTAAAAGCAGGGCACTTTTAGGTCACGCGGGGAGTATAATTACGGTTTCGGGGTCACAGCAGAGATGCAGGGAGCGGGGCATGAGAAAACTAAGGACAGGCCTTTTGCAGCATTTACAAAAGCATCCAGTGTGTGTGACTAAATTTGATGAAATACATCTTTTTGAGTTGTCATGTGGGTAAATGGACTGCGCTTCTTTGTCTTCGGTGCTCAGATTATAATAGTGTGTGTTTCTTTATTTGCCCTGTGTGTCTGAATGAGAAGCTTTAATTGTGCAGTTTCTTTCTGATCATTTAGGGGGAAAAAAATCCATGATCACGGCCGTATCCTATAGTGTTCTCCTATCTGTTTGATCCTGTGTGTGTTTCTTATTCAACTGTCAATATAATTATTTTGGTCTATTTCACATTTTAATCATAAGCTATTTTGAATTAATATGTACTTCTTGATAATTTAACAGCTTTTCAAAAGAACCTGTACGTTCTTGATTTTGTTTTTGGGATCTGATAGAATAGATTTTCATGCTTGAATGTTCAAAAACACATTATTTTTCACATGTTTAACTTTGTTGCAGCACCTTTCTTCCCTGTCTGTCAGTAACGCTCCTTTTAGTTCCTGTCTCAATGAAGCCCCTCCTTCCAAAAAGCACATTATGCTCTGATTGGTCGGCTGGAGCAGTGTGTTGTGATTGGTCAACCGCTTCCAGCGTGTTTTGGAAATGTCACGCCCCTTACCATAACAGCGAGTTTGAGCGCACTACTAACACAACTCAACCAGGCCGCGTCCCCTTTATTTTGCATATGCCTTGGGCTGGAATCATTTAATTGTGACGTTATTTAAACTCAAGACTATGATCCTGGTGTTTCAGGGAGTTCAGAAACAATGTGCACTGATATAGTGAATATCTCCGTGTGGAGTGACTTTGTGTTTTGCAACTTTGCTGACATTTTAAATGCTCAAACAGCAACATTTTATAATAAAGAAAGTTGAATATGTAAAAAAAACATAATAGGACCCCATTAACACAATGCTAATAAGCAGGACAAAAGCAAAGAGGTGGATATTATTTTCCCATAGACCATCTCTCCTGAGCGGTTTTCCATCCGCCTTGGGTAATATCTATTCAGCCTAGTAACAATGCCTGTCCTAGTTATGGATAAAGCCTAACATTGCTTTGTACTTTAACAGCTTTACACACAACGTGTGATTAATACACTGCATCAAACCTCCGACCACAATGTAACACAAAATCCTCCAGTGTTGGTGAAGATACTCTTCTTTTTTTTAAAATTTTATTCAATTTAAATTTACTAATGTTTTTTTCTATCCATTTTTATTTATTTGTTGCCTTACATTGCCTTGCATTACAGTAGAGAACTGACTGGAAAATATAGGGAGATCACGATGTATTATTTATTCTGATTAAAGTAAGCATTTATTTCCACTTCAAGTGATGTATCACCACTAAGCTTCAAATATTTAGTGCATGCACATCACCCAGATGCGAGGGGGCGCTCTCTGTTACCATGGCATCATAATTGATTACACTCTGCACTTCAGCTTGACTCCCCTTGACCTCAAGAATCATTCACTGCCCGTTCACTTTCGCTACAGTCCACACCTTACCTTCATGAACCGCACAAGTGTCCTCCAATCCTCTGGGCATCTCTCAGGAAAGCAGTTTATTATTTCACCATATATCTTGAATTATTACATAGAATACATAACTTAGTCATGTTTGGTCTGGCCAAAATGTCCTGAAATAGTTCATCACGGAATTTGTCTATGGCACATGGAAAGAATTTTTTTTTTTTTCAAAAGTTTTGGGTCAGTAAGATGTTTTAAAAGAAGCCTCTTATGCATTTGTAAAATGGATTGTTCCCTTAATGTTTTTTCTAACCTTTGCATAAACAAGAAAAAAAATGGGAAACAATTATGTTTTGAACATTCTGGAGAACATTCAGAAATAATGTTTCCATAACTTAATTAGCAAACGTTCTTAGAACATATTTTTATTAACTGGGTTGCTGAGCCCAAACTTTTGAACGATTGAGTGCATTTAATTTGATTTAAGAAAAGATCCAGGATATATAGATGGATTTCAGATAAAGTTCTTGATGAAATACCAAGGTCTATTGGTACATCAGCAAGCGGAGCCTCTTGACTGCAAGATAATGAACATTAAGGTCAAGTTGGAATGACCTGGAAAGCTCAGGCAAAGGAAAGAACACATTTGCTTTAGAAATTGAATTTGTTGGCCGGTTAGAGTAGAGTAGCATAAATAAATAAGGCATCTGTGATCTGTGTGTCTGGCCATGTGCGTTATTAGATTAGAGCTCTAATCAAGACACTCTAGAGGAGAATAACTCACTTTACACCACTGCTGCACCAGATCAGATCCAGACTGACACAACACTGATGACAGGAGAGAAGAGTGGCTTAACTTCATGTTTTATTATAGGGTGAAAGGGATTTTGTATGAAATCATATCTACTCAGTGCTGTTCCTAAAGGGTTAGTTCGCCCAAAAATGAAAATTCTGTCATCGTTTACTCACCCTCATGTCGTTCCAAACCTATTATGACTTTTGTTTGTCTTCAAAACACAAATGAAGAGATTCTGAGAGATTTCTGTCCCTCTATTGACAGTTCAAGCAACTAACACTTTGAAATCTCAAAAAGTTCATAAAGAGATCATAAAACTAATCCATATGAATTGAGTGGTTTAGTCCAAGTTTTCTGAGGAGACTCGATCGCTTCATATGGTAAACAGATTGAATTTAGGCTTTTATTCACATATAAACATTCATCAACTCACACATCAGTTATGGTAAACAGAAGCTCAAGCATGTTTGCTTGACATGTGAGAACCAATGAGGTTCATTCTTGTGTTACGCAGCAGGTTTGAGCTTCCTCAAGAACCAATGAGGTTCATTCTTGTGTTACGCAGCACTTTTGAGCTTCCTCAAGAACCAATGAGGTTCATTCTTGTGTTACGCAGCAGGTTTGAGCATCCTCAAGAACCAATGAGGTTCATTCTTGTGTTACGCAGCACTTTTGAGCATCCTCAAGAACCAATGAGGTTCATTCTTGTGTTACGCAGCAGGTTTGAGCTTCCACAAGAACCAATGAGGTTCATTCTTGTGTTACACTGCAGGTTTGAGCTTCCTCAAGAACCAATGAGGTTCATTCTTGTGTTACGCAGCACTTTTGAGCTTCCTCAAGAACCAATGAGGTTCATTCTTGTGTTACGCAGCAGGTTTGAGCATCCTCAAGAACCAATGAGGTTCATTCTTGTGTTACGCAGCACTTTTGAGCTTCATCAAGGACCAATGAGGTTCATTCTTGTGTTACACAGCAGGTTTGAGCTTCCTCAAGGACCAATGAGGTTCATTCTTGTGTTACGCAGCAGGTTTGAGCTTCCTCAAGAACCAATGAGGTTCATTCTTGTGTTACGCAGCAGGTTTGAGCTTCCTCAAGAACCAATGAGGTTCATTCTTGTGTTACGCAGCAGGTTTGAGCTTCCACAGGAACCAATGAGGTTCATTCTTGTGTTACACAGCAGGTTTGAGCTTCCACAAGAACCAATAAGGTTCATTCTTGTGTTACGCTGCAGGTTTGAGCTTCCTCAAGAACCAATGAGGTTCATTCTTGTGTTACGCAGCAGATTTGAGCTTCCTCAAGAACCAATGAGGTTCATTCTTGTGTTACGCAGCAGGTTTGAGCTTCCTCAAGGACCAATGAGGTTCATTCTCGTGTTATGCAGCAGGTTTGAGCTTCCTCAAGGACCAATGAGGTTCATTCTTGTGTTACGCAGCAGGTTTGAGCTTCCTCAAGGACCAATGAGGTTCATTCTTGTGTTACGCAGCAGGTTTGAGCTTCCTCAAGGACCAATGAGGTTCATTCTTGTGTTACGCAGCAGGTTTGAGCTTCCTCAAGGACCAATGAGGTTCATTATAGTTATACGCAGCAGGTTTGAGCTTCCTCAAGGACCAATGAGGTTCATTCTTGTGTTACGCAGCAGGTTTGAGCTTCCTCAAGGACCAATGAGGTTCATTCTTGTGTTACGCAGCAGGTTTGAGCTTCCTCAAGGACCAATGAGGTTCATTCTTGTGTTACGCAGCAGGTTTGAGCTTCCTCAAGAACCAATGAGGTTCATTCTTGTGTTACGCAGCAGGTTTGAGCTTCCTCAAGGACCAATGAGGTTCATTCTCGTGTTACGCAGCAGGTTTGAGCTTCCACAAGAACCAATGAGGTTCATTCTCTTGTGTTACACTGAACTTTTGAGCTGCGTATGAATCAATGAGGTTTGAGAGAACCAATGAGGTTTGTTCTCACGTGTAAAATCATGTTAGGTTGAGCTTTTTTTAAAACTGTGTGTTTATGTGTTTAATCTGTGTGTAAACTGCAGGTCTTAATCGAAGGTCTTTTATGATTTAGCACTAGGCTTGAGCTTTGCCTTACTTGCATAACTTGTTGAGTGTTATGTTTGGTTTTGAGGGGGGATGTGGTGCAGAGGGAGTTTGTGGACCATCCGTCACCCTTCTCACCACCCCAACACACATTCTTGGTTGTTGTCACCACCTCTCAAGTAGCCGTCAGACCTCCCACATACTCTGTTTCTCTCTGTACGTGTAGAGCCGAGTGTTTGCATATGTTTGTGTACATATACATTCTGTATGTGTGTGTGAAAAAAGCTCAACTTGACAACAGTTAACCTTTAGAGACCAATATCAGCTAGATGTGTTTTTAGTGACTGAAGCAGAAAAAGAAGCATTAATCTTGGCTACCATAGAGAATGTTCCACTCAAATGTGCGTTTATATTAAATTTCAACCGGAATGGATTTTTTTGAAGCAGTAAAAATCTGAGAGGTCTCTGCCTCAGCATTTGACACTAAGTGTGACACGTAGAGAGGGGTATATCTTAAGCAAGAGTTTCTCGACGATGCTCCAGAATGCATTTCCCAGCTAAAATTATCCCCCCACATCGCTGACTTGATTACAGGCGTAAATGTCGCAGGGCGTCCTCTGGGCTTGAGTATTTATGAGTGCGCTTCACCTGTGAAAGCACAATGGTTCTGAACGTGAGGATGTACATCCCAGAAAGACGCCACAGCAGGTCGTCCTGCGGTCACTACAAAACGGTAAGATCTCGCTGCTGTGGAGAGCATTCCTGCTGATATCTGTAGGCAGTCAGCGGGGATATATTTACACGCATGCAGCGGGTTGATACAGTCCAGACTTACTGTGCAATTTATTGCAAGCTGAGCTGAAGATTTTTTAAGGTTTTTTTTTTTTGATTTGAGGTTACGATTAGCTTTAAGTTTATGAATAGAGGTTGCACCTAAACTTAATACAGGTCAGTGGAATATAAAGAGGACAAAGTATGTTGACTTAGACTGGTCAAGCTCTGCATGTTCTGTATCATTTCAATGGCATAATATTTACTTACTAATAGTAAGTCTTTCTGGTCTGATTGGTGAATGTTATTCAAAAGAAAACAAATTATTGTCTTTAACATCAAGTAAATCCTCTGGTAAACCTACCGGATAAGATTGGACCAACGAGAAAACATTGGATTTTAGAGATGAAAGTAATGTTTAGGGGTCGTATCAGGTAGAAAGTGCAGATTTTGGAGGTATTATTCATAATAATTCATAAATTATTCATGCACTACCATTTAAAAGTGTAGGGTTAAATAAGTTTATTATGTTCACCAAGGTTGCATTTAATCAAACATTATTAACATTTACTATTTTAATATGTACTTTTATTTTAATGTAATGTTTTAATGCAGAATTTTCAGTTTTCAGTGTCACGTGATACTTCAGAAATCATTCTAATATGCTGATCGATTTATTATTAATGTGTTGAAAACTGCTTAATGTTTGCGATGAATGTTTGTCAGAATTCTTAGAATGTTCTCAAGAACACCATTTAGTATTTGAAATAGAAATCTTAAATGTCATTTTTAATAAATGTAATTCATTCTTGCAGAATACATTCTGTAAATAACACAATAAAATCTTACTGCCCCCAAACTTTTGAATTGTAGTGTTAGTCCACAAGTTAGTAGCAAACCAGCCAGAATCAGCATTGTAATGCATGCTGGCTTAAGCTGTTTGCAGGGCAGTTATCTGACCCAACATTCACCTCAGTAAATGATTTATCATAATTACTTTAAAGTACCATATTATTTAAATGCCTCTCTCGTGAACCTGAATGTATGATCTGTAGGAACAATTCTGTGCCTGTGACTAACATGGGCCGCCCTGTTATTAGTGTTTGACATGAGAGCCTTTGTAGTTGAACAGTGTTCTACCTCCCCGCTTTGAGTCCAAAGTGACAGCTGTTGGTAAATTGTTGAAAACTCGCCACACTCAGGAACCCCCTGTTTGATATTCCCCGTCTTACTCACACAGGTATTTAAACACACTCATCAGCAAATGCGTGCAAGAACCACCTGTCTGTTTCGTCACCAGAGTTATTCTGTGACAAATCACCGCTCAGGCACGTCTGAACTCGGAGAACAGCTCATGCTAGGGTCAGCAGTGGACTGGACAAAGCAACAGCCTTCA
Source organism: Opsariichthys bidens (assembly GCA_037194245.1). Lineage (NCBI taxonomy): Eukaryota > Metazoa > Chordata > Actinopteri > Cypriniformes > Xenocyprididae > Opsariichthys > Opsariichthys bidens. The sequence continues at coordinate 26,036,639 of CM074280.1, read as the reverse complement.
AAAGAGTGCAGAAATGATAGATGCTAGTTTGATGTTCACACAACAAAGCAGGAATTGTGTGGAGAAGCGCTGCGTGTGTGTGAGGGATTGACAGTATTCTTACAGCAGTGGGACTGACGTGTTCTGCCTCAGTGACTCAGATTATGAAGGTCAGTCTATTTCACAGCATGAATGTCATCATAAGTGCTGATTCAGATGGCATACAGTATGTGGAGGTTTCTTAGTAATCGAGAATGGCTTTCATTATAGGTGAAAATATCTTCTCTTCTGCTCTTCAAGGCTGCATTTATTTGAAAAAAACAGGAACATGAAATGTGTGAAATATTACAGTTTAAAATAAGTGTTTTCTATTTTAATATATTTTAAAATGTCATTTATGTAAATAAATGTAAATTCAGATATCATTCTAATATGCTGATTTACTGCTCAAGAAACATTTGTTAATATTATCACTTAAAAGTGTTTTTTTGTTTTTTTTGTGGAAACCATGATATTCTTTTTCAGGAATAGAAAGTTCAAAAGAATAGCATCAAGTTGAAATACAAATATTTTTTTAACACTCATCCTTGTTGAATAAAAGTATTCATTTTTTAAATATTTTTTTTTTTTTAAAAAAGCTTATTGCTGACAAACAAAATCATTTTACACATTAATTTTTTTAAACTTTTTTTTAAAATTTTTTTCAGATATGGTCAAAATCATAATGAGGATTCCAGTCATTTTAGTGACAAAGAAAATGTTTTTAATAATTAGATGCTTTCATTTGTGGAATAATTGAAGAATGTGTAAGAAATATACCTTGGAATACAATGTAATTGACCCTTCTCAAAGACCCGCCCCCTTTAGTTACTGTTGCTATGTCCGACAAGCCATGCGCTCTCACGCAATGAAAAATACATCCCGGAGCAAAGAGGACACTGACAACATATGAAACAGTTTCATATAAAAAATTTAAAGAATTTTAAACAATAAATACCGTATAGTGTACCGCTGTAACTCCTTCAAGCGGCTCGTGAACCGATCATCTCTTCATGCTAGTTCATCCAAAGCATCAAATAAACATGAATGAACATCAGAAGGAATGTTGTTTCAAGAGCAGAAAGACGTGAGTACACACAATTTTTCAAGTTCAAGTTCACCAACGTTAATCTACTAACTCCCCTGACTGCTTTGTCAGAATAAACGGATTCGGGGTTATGATTGGTTAGATCGCCTGTCAATCAAACTGCCAGCGAAGAGTCAACTGGTAGCCAAACACTTTTGATTTAGTTTGATTATGAATTACATGCCAAGATCCAAGACCACTGTCAGCCAGCGAGACATCAAAAATTATACTGCAGTTTCAAGACATTTTGACTCAATTTTTTTAACATGTTCTTAATGCAGTGAAGGAATAATGAACAGATGAACTAGATTCGATACTGGTACTCGTTTCTCTTGACATGAAAAGCTGTTTTTTACATGGGGGTGAGCTGATTCAGTCTGACGGACAAGTGTCATCTGTAATTTCCTCAGCATTACTTCTCTTTTGTTGCTTGGAGGCATGTTTACCTTCACTTCACTGTCTTCGCCTCACCTTTAATTACATCTGACTCACTTAGCCCACAAAACTTCAAAGCATGAGTTAGACATGTACATTTCTCCAGTCACTTTGTTCATCGCTCTCCGTAATTATATGGGCTTTGCGTGCTGTTTTAAGTACACATGACTCTAGCGAGAGCGATTCGAGGGAGAGTGTGTTTATTTTGATGGTACAGGGACTAAGAGTGCACCTGTTATTTCCCATCTAAGATTCCTCACATGAGTAACACTGCAATAATACCAGCAGTCTTTATTTACTGATGAAACACACCACACAAGCTCTTCAACCCCCATGTGGGAATATGTTTGACTACTGCCAGGCCTTTGATTGTGTTTGTAAAGCCTGCAACCACATCTAACAATATAACAACTTCCTGAAACATTTACTGTAAATTGTGCTGTTTATGTGATGTTATATATAGCCTATTATTATTAGTAGTAGTAGTTTATTAAAAATTGTGAGGTGTTAAAAAACATTTACACCCCTAAAAGAACATTTTACACAACGACTAAAGACGTGTTCCATGTGAGCTTTTCCTTTATTTTCCACTCAAATGTGATGATTTGTGCGTTTTAATGTTCGTTGCACTACGTGTTTTCTGCTTTGCCGAACTTGTGACGGGACGCGGGAATGTTTTTGGACAGCAAACAACACATGACTCCTTTCAAACCCATTCAGAGGTTTAATTTAAGCTCCCTCGGGGTCTCCCTCCTCCTGCCCCAGTGAAGGGGCTTTTCTGTGATGTCAGACGGGAGAATTCGAGCATTATTAGTGCTGAATAACTTGAATAAGGCACAATGGAGTTGATTTGAATAGACCGCGGAGCTCAGTCTTCGCGGAGTCCGCGGTTACTTGTGTGTCGTGAATCCAAGTTTGAAACTTTTTTTGATGGATGGATTTATAAGTGAGGTTTTTCCTCTCTCGTTTTGACAGATCTACACAGACTGGGCGAATCACTACTTGGCTAAATCGGGACACAAGCGTCTGATTAAAGACCTGCAGCAGGATGTGAGCGATGGCGTGCTGCTGGCTGAGATTATCCAGGTTATCGGTGAGCGATTCACTCTCTCTGACAGGCTAAACGAATTGATCTGTGAAAAATACTTTTTTTTTTTTTTTAAGTATATGAAATGCTGTAATGAACATAATTTGCTCTCTAATAATTGGTATTTTTATTTTATGATTTTTTGTAGGCATATTTATTTATTTATTTATTTATATTTGTAAATCGAGGTAATAGGCTTAATGCATTAAGTAAAGTCTAATTATTTCAAATAAATACAGCACAGAATATTATTAAAAAAATAGTCTGTGATATATATGTATGTATTTATATTTAAACTGTACTCTTGAGTTTAAAGCATGCTTTCTTTTGACCAAAAATATTGGATTTATTAAGCTATATTAGAAATACATTATAAATTATTATAAAGTATGATACTTTGATTCTTTCATTTATTTATTTATTTTGATTGTGCTCAGTGTATCAATTTATTTGACAAAAATGAGATGATATTGGATTAATATTACATAATCAAATTATTTGATTAATATATATATATATATATATGCATTTATATGCTGTCATCTTTAATTCAAAACATGTATTTCTCTCTAACATTTATTAAATTATCTGTAAAATACATTATTAATAATTATGAAACTATTACTATTAATTAGGAAACTATTATTTTTATATTGTCCTTTTCACAAGAGTCTGAATTAGCAATGTCGTCGCCTTTCAGTCACTAATATTTTAAGTTTGATCAATCTGTCATGGCAAAATTTTAATTACCACAGTAGATCCACCAATTTTAATAGGAGTTTTTAATGCTTTAATACTATTTATATACTTCCGAATGCTGAGTAAGAAAACTGATCCCAGCAATTCTTCCCACAGACATAAAAAATTAGAGTTTATCTTCACCTCTGTCCTCCAAAATGCCTTGTAAGAGCCGGAAAGCATTTGGTTGCTTAACAAATATAGTGCAGTGTTCTGGGGTAAAGCGGTGTTATATGACTCATCATTGTGGTCATCCGACTTTGTCCTCTTGTGTTTTCTATGTCACAAGGGAATATGACACACTGGCCAATTGAAGCTGAAACCTGACCTGTCCGGTCTGACAGACACAAATGCTGCAGGCAACCAATCACACGCTTCACATATTTACTTTTTTTTATATATTAAAGGGAGCTGGCTCCAAAAGTTTCAAAAGGAAATTTTAAAATAAGTAAATGTTTTGAATGGTGACAATACAAATATTTAGATAACTTGCACCAATTTACAGTGGCCCCAAAAATGTATTTGGATATTTAAAATATATAGAATCATCAGATGTCTTTTTTTTACAGAAAGAATTAAATTAATTCTGAGTTCTAGAATTTGCTTGCAGAGGAAAGTTTGATATATATATATTTTTCTTTTTGTGGATTAAGTATTTTATATAAAATAATAAATAACATAAAATGATTAAATAACAAATTATTTAGAAGACATGACAACCCAAGTGGTAAATTGTGATGTTTATGTGATTTTTATTTCAAATTGTGATATTAAATTGAAATTGGAAAATGCATCGGTTTATGTGCTTTAAAGAATGATATAACTTAATTCTAGATCTACAATTTGTTAGAATGTGTTTGCTGAAGCCACCTTGACATTTTTTTAATCTATTTTTTTATATCAAATGCAGTGAAATCAATGCATTTTAAAAGTACTAATTAAACAACATTATAAAATAGTGATTAAATAACAAATTATTTCAAAGATGGCCACCCAACTGGTTCTGCTGTAGTCACAGAGCCCCTGCGCTGTGAAAGAGCGTCTCAGATGTGTCTGTCTTCCATGCTTACTCACCTGACATCTTACACATTCCCCACACATTTTTCCCACAGCGCAGGAGGTAAAGCGATTCCTGCAGGCATGTAGCTGTCATTGCAGCCGTGTGTGCATTTGTCAGCTGTGAGCGAACGGCCCCGTTTCAGCTGCCGTGGGGTGGGGGGTGTGGCTGGGCCCGCTGGGATGCAGGGTGGAGAGCAGTCAGTCACCCTCAGGAAAGCCCCAAAGCAGTCGCATCCCAGCAGGCCCTGCCACACAGTTGCTCAAGCAGGATCTAGTTTCCACATTAGGGGTCAAAAATCTGTGCGGCACAGACTCAGAAAGGACATCCTGCACTTCAGGCTTAGAAAATCTGCCAACTTGCTTTCTTTTGTAAATTAATTTGTCTGTGTTTCTGTCTTTTTTTCCGGATGCCGCAGCAAATGAGAAGATTGAGGATATTAATGGATGTCCCAAGAGTCGTTCTCAGATGGTAAGCATTATTTGTATGATTTATTATATTCCGGTTGTGTTTTAAGTGATGGTGTCATTTTGACGATTTTGGAGTATATGTGCATTAAAAGGCAATGCTGTATCTGTCCAGGGAAACACTAATATATTGGAAGTTCAGAAACATTTTCTCACAGCATGCTTGGCTTACAGTATGGACTTGCACTTTATTACTGTTATTTTTGCTTCTCTTGCGGTCTTTCTTTATAAACATCTGGGGTAGTTTGGCAGAAACTTTAAAAAACTTGAAACCATCAGTAAATGTATAGGTTTGGAGGAAGCACAAGTCAGATTATAGATGTAAAGAGCTATTTTTGCCAAGCCATAGCTAAGAAAAATAAACTTTAGAAGTCTGAGTGTCACTGACGGTAGTGTCGCACATGAACAGAGGCAGCGGTTGGTTTGGACTTGTCTCTGTTACAAAGGCAGCTGTCAAGCCTGATTGGACGCAACAAAGCAATCCATTTCAAAGGGTTTCTTCTAATGGTAGATTGATCCATACGTCCGTTTTATTAATATTAGAGGTTTTGATAGTAATAGTGGTCCGTTGAGGCATTTCTCTTGTTTTGACGGTGTTGAAAGCAGTAGATGTTGGGTCTGGAGGCTGGTGTGCTATGATCTTTGAACATCTAGCTTCACTGGAAACACAATGCTGCTGTAGTTGATAAGAATGGGAATGATTCTTTTAGAATTATTAGAGAGAAATATTTTTAAAGTGTACGCATAATGTATCCATGTTTGGATTGTAAAAGAACAAATATACACTACACTACCATTCAAAACGTTGAGGTTGCTGAGATTTATTTTATGTTTTTGAAAAAAGCCTCTTCTGCTCACCAAATTTGCGTTTATTTGATCAAAAATATGGTAATATTTCAAAAAATGATTAAAAATGTAAATATCTCTTATATTTTAAAATATTTTATGATATAATTACGCTGCCTTCAAATGTAATCAGAAATTTGATTCAAATATTTAGCAATTGTTGCTTAATATTTTTGTGTAAACTATAATACATATATAATTTCAGTATTGTTTGATGAATTTAACGTTCAAAAGAACAGCATTTATTTGAAATAGAAATATTTTTACTGTCACTTTTGATCAATTTAATGCATTCTTGCTTTCAAAAGTAATCTTACTGACCCCCAAATTTTTGAATGGTAGTGTAGCATCATTAATTTTTTGGCAGCGGCTATTTATACTAAGTGAAAATAGCACATTTTCTTAGTGATATGCTATTTACACTAAAAGAATCGGTTCTTTGCAATAAGAGTAAATAGTGGCCTAATTAGGTGTCTAGTAGCTGTCTATACTTTATATTGGCAGATACTATTTGCACCTCAGTATTTTTGTACATTAACAGGATGCAATAATATCATAGAGTGTAAATGATTATATTTATTACAATTATTAAATGTATGCTGCCTTATTGGGAGAATAAAAACCCTCCATACACCTTCCCCTAACCCTACTCAACAAACACTTTTAATATTATTAAACACTCGTTTGCAGTTTATTTCCTCTTTTAGAACATTGTTTTCTTTTTTATCGAAAATAAGTTAGAGCTCAGCAAAAGGCGGATTCGAACCTGTGTCGATTGCATTAAAAGCCAGTTTTGAGAGAGCACCTCACTAACTGCTGCGCAACTGAAGACGTTGAATTTTGTGCATCTTTTTTATTTTGGCCCATCCAGACATTGTTGGGCGGAGCTAGTGTAAATAGTGTTTGCCAACAAGGCACTCTATATGCACTAAGTGTAAATAGACACTCCATAATTGTTTTATTAGTGTTCACAAAGGATTTTAATGATTTTTTTCCTCAGACTTTTTATAGTTTTGGGATAAAAGTGCAATCTCGTAATTGGCCATAATTGTATATTAAATAATGCTGATACCACTTATTACAACAATAACATAATCTTTATATTTACATGAAAAAGTGATGGCTTGCTTTTCATAAATTATTTTAGTACCTACTCATATTCTTTTAATTAACTAAAAATAACATTCATTCATTCAGGTTTTGGGCATCACTAGTTGCACTGCATGTTTTTTGATTCATTAAAATAGAGTCAATATTAATAAGATTCAGTCGTTTAGCAATCAGACCACACTGATGTATATGTTTCTCAATAGCTGTGTTTCCATCCACCTATCTTTATGCAAATTTTGGGATATCGCATAGAAAAAAAACGCTGGTTGAAAATACCAATATGCACATGAATTCTTAAAATGCGCATAAAAAACAGTTGGATAATTATTTTATCCGATAAGAAGACATGCGCATAAACTGTGACGGAAACAAATTCACCGAACACATCCCTCAATGCGTAACGAAAAACTTTTTCCTCAACAGAGGATGTGATTGATTGGATATCTGGACTAACCAGTGGATCAGATTCATTGCACAGCATCCCAAAGTCTGTCATCACTATAATTTTGTTTAATTCCCTCTCAGAGGCGTCTCCGCATGATTGCGTTTACACCAGCATCAGGACGCGTGACAGCATTTACTGCGTTCGTCTAACACTCTGAGACATTTATGATGTTGGAAAAAAGAGCCACATTTTCTTCCCTGATTTCAGCAACTTCCATTTTTATTACAGATATTTTGTGCCACCTTCCCAGGAATTGACTATTGTAAATGCGACTATGAATAGAAAACTAGTGCATTTTTGGAATCGAATATTGTGAAAATCAAGATTTCTGTTCAGGTTAAGAACTAGGCTAGTTCTTGTTTCCCAGCCCTAATGCTTGACCAGCCTGACTATGCTGGTGTTTTCAGATGTGAGAGGTAGACTAGGCAGGGGTCAGATTGTCCAGGAGCTGATCTCTTTTACCCCTCTCTCTCTCATTACAATCTCTCCTTGACTTCCTCTTTCTCTGGCTCCAATAACTAGCTCCGTCCCCTTACCAGCAAATTGCACCGTAATTTACTACTTTTAGACAAACACATCCTTTGTGTTCCCATTTTCTTTCTCCTATCCTTTTCTTTGCTCATAGTTATCTCTCATTCTGTAGATGCTTGAATACTCTGGTCTTTTGAATTTCGTCATCATCTATATCTCGGCCGGTAACTGTATTAGCATGTGCCCATATGCACTTCTTTTCGTATGTCTCAGCAGGCGTTCTGTATTTATGCATCTCACTGCAGTTTTCCTGTATATGAGTCACTCTGAAGCTGTTTAAATTCCAGCGTGTGTATTTGTATGTGTGTGTGTGTGTGTGTGTCTTGCTAGGAAGCAAAACACTGCTCGAAGCAGGTGCAAGCAACACCATTATGCAAATATCATCATTGTGTGTTTTTATCAAGAGTGGGAATGGCACAATCGCTCAGTGAATGGGCCTCTACACTGGACATACAAGCACTTGTGTTGATTAGCATAAAGATCCATTCGGTGGAGTAATATCACTGCGACCACTGATTGCTGACATGATACTTAACCTCGGCATTCAGATGGTTAAATATGTAAACACATTAAGCCAATCAATGGAGGGCTTTAGGCTCATGTTGTAAACTGAGGAATTTGAATGCATTTGTCACAATAGCTTTGGAGGACCATAATATTGGTGCAGCTAAGCATATGCTAACTTTTATGGAACAGTTTTGAGTCCTCAACATGAAATGCAGGCAATGTATCCCTTAATGGGATGTTGACCAATTCATTACAGTTTGATGAAAGATACTAAAATAAGATACTTTAAAAAAATAAAAATAGCATTCACTGGTCAAACACAGTGAGACCAGTAAAATGAAACAAAAGAAACTTTTGATCGGTAATGTTTCACCGTGGCTGCATTGGTTTGATCCAAGATATGGTAATATTGTGAAATATTATTTCAGTTTGAAATAGCTGTATTAATACATTTTAAAATGTAATTTTTTTCTAAGCAGCATCGTTTTTTCCAGTCTTCAGTGTCACATGATCCTTCAGAAATCATTCTAATATGGTGATTTGCTGCTCATGAATCATTTCTGATTATTATCGATGTTGAAAACAGTTATGCCGCTTAATATTTTTGTGGAAACCATGATACATTGTTCCCCAAGATTCTTTGATGGATTGAAAGTTCTAAATTTGAAATAGAAATTATTTTGTAACATATTTTGTAAAAGTGTTTTACTCTCACTTCCGATCAGTCTAATGCATTGCTGAAAAAAAATATTAATTAAAATAATAATAATAATAAATGAAAAATCTTTTCTTATCCCAAAGTTTTGATAGGTACTGAATGTATTTAAATGTCTTTTTTTTACTGTATTTGATAGTTTGTAATTCACAATTGTTCTAAGTTCAACCAATGTTTGTTTTTGAGTCTTAACAATACATATTGTGGACAAAATACTAAGTAATGTTTTTTGACAATGTACAAATGCAGAAATTTTTATGTAATGGGTAGGTTTGGGAGATAGAATATACAGTTTGTACAGTATACAAATCATTATGTGTATGGAAAGTCCCCCATAAAATGACAACTGACTAGTGAGTCCAGTCCTCAGCTTATCAATTGGCCAAAACATGTTTTTATTTAAATCTAGTGTTTTGCACATTTCTCTGAAGGGTAGGTTTAGGCGCAGGGCTTGGGTTGGGTTAGGTTAGGTGATAGAAAATATTATTAACCAGATATAATATCAATGGAAGTTTATTGTATTTATAAACTACCATTTATGTGAGCAGCTTTTTGAGGTCTTATCGTAAAGCACTTATCACTGCGCTATCAACTGCTTCTAAATAAATCTGGAGTGTTAGTTTCTATTTAAACAATATGTTACCCCTGGATATTTTGTGTTCATTCGATAGCTATTTTATTAGTCTGGGCTACAGCATCAGATTCTCGCATTCATGTTTGGGACTGTTTTTACACCTGCTTGTTCCATCTGATCCCTTTTAGAGCTTCTCCTCCTCCCGTTTAAACCACCCAGCGGTACAGACAAAGCAAAGCAAACTACTCGCAAGATACGCTGCATTTTATGTCAGGGCTGTTGACATAGTGCTGCTAAAACACACAGGAAATCTCGGTGTTGTAACTCACCTTGTGGTGCATATTGACACAGAGATGGTTGCGTCAGCTGAGTCATTCTCTGGTCACATATCTGGTGAATGTTAGCAAAGCAGAGCATAGCACTTTAAAGTGGCAGAAATGACAGAAATAACTTTTTGAAGGACAGAGGAGAGCGTGAATATACAATATATAGCATAAGTTACTGAACACTCGTGTCTTTTGTTTTGTTGGTTAATTGGAAAAATTGTAAGGGGAATGATTGGCATGCTAATCCAATTTGGTTGTCTGTCAATCATCACAGAAGGTTTTTTTGTGTGTGATTTGTGCTCAGGATGTGGAAGGAATCAAAACTCAGGCCACATTCTTTTGAGGAGGTGTCCGATGCTTATGTTTTCTTCTTTTTCTTCTTTGCTGTAATTTCAATGAGGCCTGGATTAGATAAATGATGAGAGGAAAGTCCTTGTTTGAGTAATTGTGAGTGTGAACACACACACACACACAGGTTTGTTTTGGTATCTTAGTGAGGACATTCCATAGGCGTAATGGTTTTTATACTATACAAACTGTACATTCTCTCCCCCTACACTAACTCTACTCCTAAACCTACCATCACAGAAAACATCCTGCATTTTTACATTTTCAATTTTTTTAAAGCTATTTTAAATATGAGGACTCATGAAAGGTCCTCATATTTCATGTTTACGTCATAATACCAGTGTAATACCCATGTCATTATACACATTTGTGTCTTCATAAATCATGACAAAACAAGCACACACACACATTTTATTTTAATAAATAAATATTCTTGTTCAGCAAAAATTCATTATATACACATTGCATAAAATTCGGCTTTGCCATCACAGGAATAAATTACATTTTTAAAATTGTTTAAATTGTAATATTATTAAAAATATTTGTTTTTACTGTATTTTTGCAGCCTTGGTGAGCATTTCAAAAGCATTAATATTATTTTACACAAAGTATTTCTGCACAAGACACATTTTAATGTTTCTTATCACGAAACAGTCAAATACAGTACTTCCTCCATCAGTTGCTTTGACCTAGAAAAACACATTTTAAGAGAGAAAAAGAAAGGCCTTAGCTTTTTAATGATATTGTTATGTTTTTACTACAAACTGAGATATAATCATTTAAATGTAGGGTGACGTTCTCCTTTTTTTCTTTACTTCAGTGCATAAAACTCAAAATTTGTCATAGTGACTAAATTGTTTTTGATTTTTTTTTTATTGATGTTTCACAATACAGTAGTTAATTGTATGAAAACATAAAGTAACTTTCAGAAATCTGTATTAGCAGAACTTTCTGACATTAGACAGTCACATTTGAACACATGACCACCACATTTACACACCAGCAACACATATTTTGTGAAGTAATAAGTAGGAACACAGATTTTTATCCCCTTGTTTCTATATAATGTTTGTATAGAAGCAAAGATGATATCTTTGTACAGGATCCCAATAGTGGATCTGAGAGGCTAAAGTTTATCAAAAAAAAAAAAATCATTTCAATATGATTTTCACATTTTTCACACAATGCAGACTTTGCAAAGTGGCTGTTTTTGAAAGATGAAGCAGTTCAAAAACTGTTTAATCCAATTTTATTCTAAAAGTCAGCAAATTATCATAGAATAACTCATGATGTGTAGAAAAAACAAAGTAAAAAGCATGATATGACATCTTTAATGGTTAGCGTCCATAATATTGGTATTATTGGTAATATAATATGCTTGTTTAATTCATTTTATTCTATTAATACACTGGATTTTTCATTCAGTATTTACTGCCATTTCATAAAGCACATCACATGACCAGTTCCCCTGTCACTCGTCACCTTTAAATGCACACATTCTCTCTCTCTCCTCAACTCTATCTCACTGTCACATAAACACACTTACACAAGGAGAACTTTATTAGAAAACCAGTGGTGATGAAAAATATAATGACAGAGAGGGGAAAAAAACAACCAGAGGGAGCGCTGGAGACAGATAATGAGAGAGACTTTGTGTGTGAGGGAGTCTCATATAGAAGGAATGTATCCGGTACATGTTCGCATGTTTATGTGTTTAAGCATGTTTATGTGTTTGAGGTAGACAATAGTTCTGTGTGTGTGAAGGTGTTTGTTTAGCAGGCCGTATCTGCCCTGTTGTGTTAAACGCTAGAGCCGCTCAGGAGCTGATACACTCCGACAGTCTCTCACAGGTCTTCAGGTACGGCGTCGTATTGCCTTAAGGACTTCCTGGATTGATTTGACATTGGATACTTAAGGAACGGGGAGTAAGATAAAACTATAAAACTATCAAAATGCTTTTGTATTGTTAATATCTGACATAGACATTTAAGTGTTGTACTGTACAAACTATGACAGCGTATCATCAGTAAATGGAAAACAAACACATTTTTTATTAGTGCTTTGGTTGTTCAGTATTACATGTTATGTTCTGAAGGTTTTAAGCATACTTTTAAGATCTTTGGCCAGTCAAACTTTTATTTCAGGCCGTTGTATTTGGAAAAAGCGTTAACATTAAGATCAAATGTGTGTCATCATTATTTATTTATTTTTAAGTGATAGAATGATATATGTTGGTTGATATGTGGCCATTTTGAGATTATCAGCATCAATCGAATGCTTGGCTAATTTACAGACGCTTAAAGATTCGTTTTGTAAAATGGTAATATCCACATTATAGGAACCAGCTGTGGAAGTCCATTCTCCTATACATTATGCATTAGAAGCGTGATGATTAGTGCATAATAAAGAACTTAATATTTTTCACAAAAATATTGTGTTAAACAAAGTGTTGATTGCATTGATTACAAAAATTGTGTCTCTATATTTGCATTCTTAAAATTGTATTACTTTAAGACAATTATATTTATATAAAATGTCATTTTAAATTTTATAAAAGTCAAGATATCAACTGCGAGCTGGACTGGTTGGCCACTAATGTTTTTCAGTAGTAAATTTCTGTGGCTTATAAATACTAGCATGTGTTTGTTTTTAGTTAAGTGCTTTGTGTGGCTCTGTGATCAGTTGTTTGCTTTTATTCCAGTCATTTCTGATTTCTGTTGACCCAGGGAGTTTTTAATGCAGCTATTATGAGAATGCCATTCAGTGGCGTTTGCTGTCATGCATGACCTGCAGACCAACAATCACTGAAGACAATGTTGTTTTGTTAGAGCTAAATTGCCCCACACCCCATTTTTTAATGCATTTGCATTGACTTCATAGAATATCATGCCTTGTAATTCAATTCACAGAGCGAAAGAGAATATGGATTCCATTTCAACCCCTCTCTCTGTGATATTTTTATTTAGAAATGTTATTTTTAGTCCTGGATGTCTGGGATGTGGTTCCTTCAAAGGTTCAGGGGAATTTAGAGCAGATTCTTTCCTCACATTTCTATATCTCCCTTGACCCTTCAGGCCAGCAACTGTTGGCTGCCAACAACTGGGATATAGTCAGTGAGGCTGAAATGTGTTGCTAAGGCTGACATAATTGACACGTGTGCTGACTAACCCATGGCAGATGACCAGTTCTTCAATGCAGAACATTGGCATTAAATCAAAGTAATGCTCTATTTGAGCTTAGCTTAATAACAAACAAAAATAAATAAATAAATCCAACAAATGATGCAAGAGCTTTTCTCAGAAATTTTCTTATTAGCCTTTTTTTGCAGTGACTTTTAACCAGCTGGTATGGTCAAATGATGAACAAGTTCCACAAATAATTTAAATTTCAAAAAAAAAAAAAAAAGAAAGAAAATGGTGCAATAGATTGTAATAATGGAACAACATATCAAACCTACTAACAAAACTACTTTTTGTTAAATGCTTTGCTGTAAAATTGTGCTTGTACTGCCACACAGACAGCAACATATGTGGGCCGGATCTGGGCCGGATCTGGGCCGACACTTATTATTATTTATACAGTTATTTAACATTCATATATTTTTAAGTGTCCATTTTATGTGTGTGGCAAAACAAAACTTTGAAAAAGTAACTCGAATGTTTTGTTGTAAATTTAACAGTAATGTGTTACTTTACTAGTTACTTGAAAAAAGTCATCTGATTGCTTATCTAACATTGCTTGAATTATGTTACCCCCCAACACTGATTATGAATAACATCAACCCTACAGTATGGTAAATATTATTATTCCCAGTGACCTTTAAGTATAGCCTAAAACATCACTCTCCTCTCAGCCAATCAGATATACTTATGCAATTAAACTGAGTGAAACTAGGATACGGCTGGGTCAGCGTCATGACCTCGATGGCGTCTCCTAGCAACAGGGCAAATGTGACGCCCTCAACGATTGGTAGGAAAGGCTTTGCATACTGCTTTGACTGAGCAGCCAATCTATGCTCTCTGATAACACTACACCTCCTAGAGTGAACGTCCAGTCACGTATTCAACCACTGAGCAGATGTGAAGCAAACTGAATCTAGACTGCAAGAACACAGCATCTGTTTTGAACTTAGCCGGCCTGTTTGCTTTAGGTGGTAATGGCTTATTTTGTGTTTGTATGTGTGTGTTTTTTTTCATTATCATTTTAAATCATTATTACAGTGGTAATCAAAGTACTCTCTCTTAATTTCTCTCTCTAGATTGAGAACATTGATGCCTGTCTGAGCTTCCTCGCAGCCAAAGGTGTGAACATACAAGGACTGTCAGCTGAAGGTAAAAACATTCATAGCTTCAAGTAAGATTTCATAACAATTTGATCTCGGCTAATTGCAAAGTCTTAAAATATGGTCTTTTTTACACTTCAAATGATTAACCTGGGCTTATGTTAACCTGGGTTATTCAAGTTTGACACTGTTCATACATCACACGGGGTTAGTAATTTGGGTAGTTCAGGATTTTGCTCTGCACATCTTTTAATGCTCTTATTTGCATATTTATGAGGTTAAAAATATTGATTGGACAATTACAGCTTACACTTTATCACTTTATCGCTTAACGTGTTTTCCTCAGATGCTGAACTAAACAAAAGGCATTCAAGTTTGTCTGTACAGAACACATTAACATTTAATGATGCATGAGTTTGTTGCCGAACAACTTTCTGTAACTCTCAAGCCAGTGTCTTTGTCATCTGAAAAGCTATACTTCATAACCCAGGGATAAAAGTGATGCTAAACCCCTTTCAGAATTACGAGCTGATTATTGGCATATCAATGAAACTACTGTAAAGTATGAAAGCAGGTCGCTTTATTATCACCCGCTTGACTGATGGTGGGACACTGCCTGTTGCTGCAGTTTCTACAGGGAGAAAGAGCAAGATGCTCAAACCTTTCATGCTTTATGGGGGACTGTGCTTGTAATTAGCACCCTACTAATTACTTTGAGAGAAAAGTGTCTGCAAAATGATATACTAAACTGCAATCTCTTGTTGAACATCTCTTCCTCACACAGAGATCCGGAATGGAAATCTGAAAGCCATCTTGGGCCTTTTCTTTAGCCTGTCTCGATACAAGCAGCAGCAGCAGGCGATCAGACAGACGCAACACTCACATTCACACGCTCCCTTAAGCCAGCAGAGCAGCGCTCCGGCACAGCTGATCTCCACCTCGCATGGGACTCACACCTCAGCCTCACACACTCACAGAACACAGGCAGACATGCAGTCCAGGTAAAATATCTATCTATCTATCTATCTATCTATCTATCTATCTATCTATCTATCTATCTATCTATCTATCTATCTATCTATCTGTCTGTCTGTCTGTCTGTCTGTCTATCTGTCTGTCTGTCTATCTATCTATCTATCTGTCTGTCTGTCTGTCTGTCTATCTATCTATCTATCTATCTATCTATCTATAGTATCTATCTATCTATAGTATCTATCTGTCTGTCTATCTATCTATCTATCTATCTATCTATCTATCTGTCTGTCTGTCTGTCTAACTATCTATCTATCAATAGTATCTATCTGTCTGTCTGTCTATCTATCTGTCTATCTATCTATCTATCTATCTATCTATCTATCTATCTATCTATCTATCTATCTATCTATCTATCTATCTATCTGTCTGTCTGTCTGTCTGTCTGTCTGTCTGTCTGTCTGTCTGTCTGTCTGTCTATCTCTATCTATCTATCTATCTATCTATCTATCTGTCTATCTGTCTGTCTGTCTGTCTGTCTGTCTGTCTATCTATATATCTATCTATCTATCTATCTATCTATCTATCTATCTATCTATCTATCTATCTATCTATAGTATCTATCTATCTATAGTATCTATCTGTCTGTCTGTCTGTCTATCTATCTATCTATCTATCTATCTATCTATCTATCTATCTATCTATCTATCTATCTATCTATCTATCTATCTATCTATCTATCTATAGTATCTATCTATCTATCTATCTATCTATCTATCTATCTATCTATCTGTCTGTCTGTCTGTCTGTCTGTCTGTCTGTCTGTCTGTCTATCTATATATCTATCTATCTATCTATCTATCTATCTATCTATCTATCTATCTATCTATCTATAGTATCTATCTATCTATAGTATCTATCTGTCTGTCTGTCTGTCTATCTATCTATCTATCTATCTATCTATCTATCTATCTATCTATCTATCTATCTATCTATCTATAGTATCTATCTGTCTGTCTGTCTATCTATCTATCTATCTATCTATCTATCTATCTGTCTGTCTGTCTGTCTGTCTATCTATCTTTCTATCTATCTATCTATCTATCTGTCTGTCTGTCTGTCTGTCTGTCTGTCTATCTATCTATCTATAGTATCTATCTATCTGTCTGTCTGTCTGTGATTCTATCTGTCTGTCTGTCTATCTATCTATCTATCTATCTGTCTGTCTGTCTGTCATTCTATCTATCTATCTATCTATCTATCTATCTATCTATCTATCTATCTATCTATCTATCTATCTATCTATCTATCTATCTATCTATCTGTCTATCTATCTATCTATCTATCTATCTATCTATCTATCTATCTGTCTATCTATCTATCTATCTATCTATCTATCTATCTATCTATCTATCTATCTATCTATCAATTTGTCTGTCTGTCTCTCATTATATCTATCTGTCTATCTGTCTATGATTATAACATTCTATCTGTCGTTCTATCTAATGTGCATAAGTTATATGGATTGTTTGTGGTTTGATGGCAGTCTGAATGTGTTTTCATTCTCTTAGCTTTGTGATGTTGTTAGTCATCACTCTCTGTGTTTGTTTGTGTGTGTCTCTCTCTCTTTATCTCTCTTTCTTCTCTTGTTTCTCTTCTTTCAATCTAGGGATGGCTCTCAGAGTAAACTCAAGTTTTCCATTGGTCAGAAAAAGTCTTCTAGGTAGCGCTCTCACTCCCATCCCATATTTCCACCTCTGTCAACATGCTTGTCATCACCCTCCTCTTCCTCACTTACTCTCTGCATGTTATCGTGTGGTCTAATTCTACTCATGTATGTACAAGATTGTACTTGTAAACTAACGTGAATATCTTGCTTCACTGTATTGGTTACAACAAGCATTCACTACTATCAAGTAATCCAAATTATTATTTTCCTGTATCTATAATTCATTATAAAATAATCATTCTTGCATCAATAATGCCTCACATTACAGTTATAATTGAGCTATATCTTCTCATAAATAACTGTAAACACCATTATAACTAAAGAGTGTGCTGCATTTAAACACATGACCAACACAATATTTCAGGGGCCGTATTCACCAAGAATTTTATCTCACCACTAAGAGTTCTCCTAAATAGCAGTAAAAGTTCTTAGCTAAGACTTTTCTCTTCAAAGCGGCTGAGAGAAACGTTTACTAAGGAATAGACAGAAGTCTTAATGCGAAGAGAAAGGGCGTTGTTGACCTCGTTGCTATGAATGATGTCAACACACTTACTATGCCCACAGTGATTGGCTGATAGGGCAGGAGTCTCTGACAGAGATTTAATCATAGAAATTTTGTAGAATTAGTTATCATGTTTCCATATTAAAATAAAGGTTTTAAAATACAAATGTTGCCATATTCAAATAAAGATTTTTTAATAAAAATGACTTTACA